>JARKIC010001130.1:0-149015 GCA_029378375.1 Mycena olivaceomarginata | reverse complement strand
GCGGTCCTGTTCCCCCGCCTACACTGCCGATACTATGTCGCTCTATACAAGGATGCTGTTGTACTCTTCATAGTGGGCCAACACCGACTGGGATGTTGGGGAGTCATCCGGGTTGCTGTAGCTTCCCAAAGGTCCAGCCTCATGACTCTACGGTACTCTGCTTGATAGATTTGATTTCGGCCCTTGGTGTCTGGACTTCCACTCTGACGGAGCGGTGTCTGGAAGTGAAGAAGATGAACTATAAAGGAAGGAGCCGACATCCTCAGAAAACATACTCATAATGCCGAACTCTCCGCCCAACAACCCAAGCGAGTTTACATCGCCTGTCGTAACTGTCGACGCCTGAAGATCAAGGCAAGGTTCTTCACCTCTCTGCATGCATTCCTTTTCTCACCTCAGGTTTTTCAGTGCATGACAGATGAAGACAAGTCCACACCATGCATGAGTTGTGTCCGGAAAGGACTCGACTGCGAATATGTCACCGTCGCGGACGAACAGTCCAGTTCTGCTCGGAATACCTCCAGCAGCCATGGTTCGACCTCGTCCTCCGGAGGGTCTGGTCCGCAGAGCCCCGCGCAGCCAATCAGAAACTTCCCATCCCATGGCGGGGAAAATCACGGCTCACGTCGCGGAGCGGGCTCACAATTTGTGCCAATGGCACCTCGAGGCATGACGCCGGCTCCTGGCGGACCACAGTTCAACATGGGCGGACCCCACCATGCGATCCCGCCGGCACCACCGATTTTACCCACTCATTCGAACACATCGCGGGGTCAGACGAACTATCATGTACCCACACGTGGGAGCGCATATGCTCCTGGGACTATCCAACAGTACTTTGGTTCTGGACCAGCAATCGATCAGGGACATTATCCCTATCCCTGGTCACCGTCTTCTCGACCACCTGCTTATTCGCGCCACCCGTATGTATCTTCAGATCAAAAATCATACGATGCTGAACGAATTCCAGGAATTGTGTTTGCCCGCCCGGGCCGTGCTATTGCTATTACAGTGGCCGTCGGGGGTGAACGATAATCAGTTGAAACAGTGACCAAGGAGTGGATGTTGTGCTTCACACGTAGAGAGGCAGCGTCCTGTTTTGGCCACCATGTCGGTGTTGAATTCTATAGAAATAAACATAGATGCTATTTGCCCGCGCAGACCTCAATTCCGATTAGTCAAAAAAATGGATTAGGGATAGCTGTGTGGATACGGACAGATGGAGCCAAAGGGTTCTGAGGACGTTGGTAACCTCACGAATCGCGAGGGCATCGCAGATCATAGCCTCGAGCCAAACTGAGTTACGGATAGACGGAGCGACAGGGCAGTGCTATCCAAGCTCATGTTCGGAGAGGATAAGACGGAGCGAAAAAAAAATCAGATAATCGCACGTTGCTAATGTCGAATACCCGGGGACGAGCCGGAAACAGCAAGTGGATAGTCACAACACAACCATATTGACATGAATCCAAAGTGAAGATAATTACTGTTTGATTGGCCAATTCCACCTCGTCACCGGCGCTGCAGTATCACCCGCCTCTGAGGACTCTGGCTCCGAGCATCCGAATCAGATTCCTCATCCAACTCCGTGTTCAACAACACTACGTACGCGCGTCCGAGGGCTAGCGCTGCGGCTCGGGGAAACCTCCTCCCACTCCCAAAATGGGACTGCGATGTCTTTGCTCGCAGCACTGTTCCACCGCTTCCCAAGAACGGGTGTGTTCTCCGTCGTGTCGTCCTGCTCGGTGTCATACTCCACCACGAGTGCGGCTGCTGCCTCGCTTCCGTCCGCGGAAGCCTCATCTTCGTCATCACGATGGGGCTCCTGTATAGTCTCTGTAACAGATACCCTATATTGATGACGAACAAGTAAGTATCAATATAGGGCTCCTGTATACATAACGACCACCCGGCGCCGTTGATCGGGAGCACGAGGTCGTAGAGATAGCCCATGCGCAGCGCGGGAAACCCGTCGATCACGGCGCTTCACGCGCGCTCATTGTCGCCGCTAGCATGGCAGGTCTCCGTGATGAGGCCGTCCATGTTCCAGAGGTAGCTTTCGTCATATATAAAGAAGGGCGGGATTCCGCGAGGAGGGGATTCTGGAGGGGAGGAGAAGATGGATCCGGCTCGAAGAGGGCGCTGCAGGACAGGGGTAAGGGTAGTGGCTTGCTACATTTTATTGACAAGAGGTGGGGCGACGAGGAGATCCCGGACGGGGAGGTATGAAAGAGTGAGCTCTAGGAGCTCGGGAGTTCCAATAACGATGTCTCGGGCGCCCAACATGGTGGTCACAAAGCACAAAGAGATGATGGGAGGCTGTAATCTGTTGGACGCGGATCAACTCGGGCTGTTGTTGTTGAATTTAACAAGAGATGGTTTCGAGCAATAGCCTTCAGTTCCTTACGTCAGTCTTCCATAAAGGATCTTTAAAGCTACAAAAGCGCGGTAGGCCGCTTCGACTACTTCGACTTGGAGAAGTTCAATACTTAACTTTTTTTGCCATCATCGAAGAGACTGTTTGCATTGCGAACGAAGCTGTGTAACATCCAAAGTGGGAGAATCCCTAGTCTCTCGTAGAGAGACACTTCAACATTGTGGAACTCGTACCTCGTTTGTTGAAGAGAATGCACGGTCCCAATGACATGTGCGAGCGCCATAGGATCGAAATTGAGAAGCATCAGTGGATTCGAGTCTACTCGGTTCCTCCTCCAACAGGATTCAATTTGGAACCGAGAATTATCAACCACTTTATGCCGAACATGCCGCCGGCCTGGGTGCCGAGTAATGGCCAACATCAGTGCTGAATGGGCGGCTACAGCCTCGGAATCAAGCCGATGTTTCGGCGCCGCTTCGCGGCTTTAAGCGGGCTCGGTGACACTATGCTTCGATTCTATTCAGGTCCAGGTGTGCGTGTAGCGCGTATATCGTGTTTTCAAAAATCTAAAGAAAAAGAAGGGAGTCGTCGAGACCTCGATGGAGCACGGTTATCGATGCCGGATAGTTTCTAGTTTATGTCGCGTTTCTGCGCTGAAGGACAATTTCGGGCGGTATGATGGATTCGAGTAGTTTCTGGAAATAAATGTTGTCAGGGCTTTGCCCACCGATACCCTGGGAATCATCTAGAATAACGACGACCGGTGTAAATCCGGTGAGTTAACCTTTTTTTTTTACCGCGGCACAGGCGGCACGAAGCTCTGAGTCCATTTGGGCTAGTCTCTCGTAGACAGACGCTTCAACAGTCGCACCTCGTTTGTTGAAATTTGGGCTGAATCTGGAAGTTAGAACTGCCTATTCAGCCTACAAACTTGCATACCATTTGAACGCGTACCTGACCGGACCACCAAAGATTTGTATCACTCAATGTTCCTGTGTTCTGAGCTGTTCTGAGACATGTTATCAAAGTTTAGGGGTTTTTGATCAAATGATGGGTGATTGTCACCTGTGACAGCCCGTGTCTTTTCTTTTTGTCTACCACCATCGCTGCCAGTCGTTGCCTAGCGCTATAGCGTCGCCTGTGGGACGGTAGCTAGCCACCTCTCCCGAAATGAACACCCAGACACCTTTTGTTATTCCACACGCTCACCGCTTTCTGCCCGATCGGACACCTTGTCGCGCAATATGCTGTTTTTTCGCCTCTTCTACCAACGGCTTGACGGGTCTCAGGACGGTTTCTGCGTCAAATATCTTGAAGTAGTCCAACAGCCAAGAGCCCGGCATTCTATACGGCGACCAGATTGGCGCCCGCGACCGGGGTAGCCCAAGATCCGCACATGTCGCTTCTAAAGCCTTAGGGCTTGGAGTAGCTCGATGGATTTGTGGAGTGGCCATGGAGTCGAACAGGTTGGCGCCTAGAGCCGTCCTCAGCATCCCCCATGAGCTGGACGGCAACAGCGTCAAGGACATCAGACAAATTTATGGGTGACTGATGTGACTTGAGCGCTTTGCTTCGCTCCGTCGTCGGCAGTAAGTGAATACGACCGCGCTTACAGTTACGACAACCTCGTTCCGAGGACACAGGGTCGCATGTAAGAAGCACCGACCACGGGCTTTTCTCCTCTGGGCGGTCCCCCGCGTCTGTCCCGCAATGTCGACTACTTTATAACAAGCAACAGAAGCGACCCAGTTACGTTTCTCCCGTTCTCTTGTCCCATCCCATGTCCCAGTATGAGAATCTGTGTGTCTCCCTTGTGCTTCTTGTGCTTCTTCGGGAGATCCTGATGTATTTTACTCCACAGCACTGCGCCAATCGTGAGTACATCTCTTCCGGTCCGAAGAGATCTCAATATTTGTGTAGCTTGCGGGAACACAGTGTAACTGGGCCTTGCTAGGAACGCTTACCCTTCAAGTGTGTGAGCCACCACCCACACCTCGTTCCTCCCAGAAACCACACTGAAATTAGAAATCCAGATAAATTCCATGTCTCGTTTCCCCAGGAGCGCGCAGCCATCAAGGCGCTAGTGTACACGATCTTCCTCCTCGAGGTGGCGCAGACGGCGCTGACGAGCCACTTCGCCTACGCGACGCTCGTGCTCCAATGGGGCGACCCGAACGTCTTCGTCGACCTGCCGTGGTCCAGCCTCACCACGCCCATATTCACCGCGATCAGTGCGTTTTGCCCTCATCTCGTCTTTGCGGGCAGCTAATGATGACGTCCCGACAGCCTCGGTTGCGGTGCAGCTCTTCTTTGCGTGGTGCGTACACACGATACTTAGATGGATACTTGCTGAGAACTCATTCGATTATTGCGCATACGCAGGCGTATCCACGTCCTCCGAGGGGGGAGCCTCGTCTTCCGCGCCATCATCGGCGTGATCGTCCTCGTACGTCGCGTCTTCCTCCCTTCCGCTATTCTATCCTCCTATCCTATCCTCTCAACTAACCGTTGAATTGTACATATCTGTACACAACAGCTCGCCCTGATGCAGGGCCTCGCGGCGATCGTGAGCGACTCGCGGTTCGCGGTCACGACGCAGATTTCGGAGATTACGCGGTTGATGGTGGGGGTCAAGGTGCGTTTGCTCTTCCCTTCTTCCTCCCTACTCCCTTCTCTGCTCTGTATGGCGTAGGTCCACTGATGGCGAATGGACCCAATCTAGGTGTGGCTCTTCGGCAGCGCGGTGTGCGACGTCGTGATCTCCGTGACGATGGTTATCATCGTGCGTCCCTCTTCCTCCCTCCTTCCCCCTCGCTACTATGTTAAATTACTTCTGCGCACGCAGCTCTCCGAATACCGCGCCGCGACCCCCTGGAAGGGCACCGACAGCCTCATCACGAAGCTCATCTACAACACCGTCGAGACGGGCGCGGTGACGAGCATCGTCGCCGTCGCGGACGTGGTGCTGTTCATCACGCTGCCCAGCACGAATCTGCATCAGTGGCCGTGAGTGCTTTTCTGTCCCTCGTTTTCTCTGGATCCTTGCCTCCGTTCCTCCGTTCTTCCGTTCGTCCGTACATCCCTCCATCTTACTCCCGCGCTCGGTATGAACCCCGGCTGATTTTCTCCGTGGGGTCACACAGCGCATTCATGCTCGGAAAACTCTACTCCAACGTCCTCCTCGTAACGCTCAACGCGCGCGGCACGCGCGGGACGCCGCACCCGACCGCCTCCCTCTCCGGCAACATTCACGGAACATCCACAACATCCACACGGGGACCGAGCTGCAGTGGCGGCGGAACACCAACACGGCGGATGACGATGACGAAGAGGCGGAGACGCCGAGGACGGTGCAGAAGGTGCATATCTCGACGACGACGAGGGTTACGAGGGATGGGGATGTAAGTGTTGTCCCTTTTCTGCCTCAATTTTGGTTCTCTTCCGACACCGGGACCGCAAATTCATTCGTTATATCTAGGACACCGATCGCGATAACAAATCGTACGCCCGCTCGCCCCTATAGGCGTCCCTCTCCATTGGCGTCCTTCTCCATCGACATCCACGCCATCCGTTCCTTCATCTATCCAATCCACTCGGGAGTGGTAACAAACCCGCTGTTGACTCGGGACAAAAAGCCCGCTGCTGTCGCGCGTCCGCGGAGCCCTTTGCATTTCGCGTCCGCGGAAGTACACAATCTTTCATAAACATACGGCCGCCGCCTCGCTTGGTGCTGTAGGTAGGCCCCATTGTATACTATATCGCCATGTATCGGGTATTAATGTGATCAATTATTGGGATTTGGGACTTTGCGCTGGCGTCGGGACTGCCCCTCTCTGCCTTTTGAAACCGCGCTTCCGCAATGGCGCTGTGCTCCCTACGGTTAAAACCAACTTCCAAGCCCAGGTAACGTGGGACTGGATTGTTTTTGCGCTGGCGTCGACTGCCCCTCTCTGTATGGTGAAACCGCGCTTCCGCAATGTCGCGGTGTTCCCTACGGTTAAAACCAACTTCCAAGCCCAGGTACGCGCTCCTTTCTGCTCGTCATTGGCGAGTCCAGGCCTGCCAGCGCAATCCCCACTAAACTCGTTTCCCGCGCTTCTGTCGGTAATTCAGACCTCCACGTCGACCACCAGGGACCGTCGTCGATTCGCGTCATTTGTGGTTGCGAGGCACGAATATTTATGTACGGCATGCCCGGACCACCGCAAGGTTTTCGGCCACACGCGGGCGGGTTTAGACGGGGTTAGATTCGAACCATTGGGTTTTTCCCTTCGCTGCCACATGCTTCGTTCGGCAAAGAAGAATGCTTCGCCGACCGTCCACTCTGCAAGGCAAGGTCGAGGTCAAGTCCATTTTGACGCGATCTGCCTGGTTGAACCCAGCTGAACAACTCGCAACAATCCTGGACAGTTTCCGTCTTCTGTAAACCTACGTAGACGCTAGTCGAATATGGGAAGGAACCGCTGTCGCATGATTCCGTGATCGCGTTGGAGGAACTGTTCGATTGGTCTAATTAGATTTCCCCGAAAGGAAATTTAAGCGATGTTTGCCGGAAGCAGCCGACAGGCCCGTTCTGAATTCTTCATCCATCGCAGCATTTGCTTGAGCAGCCATAACATTTGCCGACCCGGATTCTCATAATTTATTCCGATCCATGCAAATTTTGTCTGATTTTTTTGGGCCGTTGCTCATCGAGGGATAGCCAGATCACGAGAAATTGCGCCCCTCCGTTGCAGCACCCTTGAAGACCTTCAGAAATATACGGGTTTCACACTCAAGAATGTTCATACATAAATTTGTGAGTTATAGAAACCCCGAGAGGTCATTTTCGACTTCATCTTACCTCAGTGTGCTTGTTTTCTTTTTGCCGGCCGAGTTTCAATTCTGATACCTCTCGGCCTTCGGCACAAAAGCCCAGAGACAGCCATAAACATCAGTGGCATGGCTAGGATGAAAAGCATAGTGTCCAGGTAGTTTCTCCCTTCCCACCTCCTCGTCTTAGACTACTCTTACCACCGCTATCCTCAAAATCTTCTCGACTCCGCCGTTAAAGCCGGTCCCCGAGGGACGATATCTGCTCTTCAGTTTTTGATTCATGATTACCCTGAAAAACACTAATGTAAGGCAGAATAATTCTTGAAATTGGCTGTAAGAGCTCATACAGTAGGAAACATTGAACCCGCCTCTTCTGCATATGTCGGCTTGCCTTGCTATCAACCGCGCACAGGAGCGGCAGGAATTACCCGTGACACCCGGCGGACATCACCAGAAAAGGACCAGAGTGCCATACTTTGATGGGATCTAATTAGACCAATCGAACTACCACTCATCGCGTTGACACGTCGCGTCGCAGTTAGCTTCCGCGGGTGCTATTTGGGTGCGCCTTTCCTCATCAGGCGGTTCTGGACATCCTTTTTTGATCTTTCCCACCTGGCGCGTCGTACCTGTGGATCTGCCGACAGCGACGGCCGTACTAATTGCTGATTAATCACCCTTGGCAAGCGCTGCTCATAAACCCCACGGCGCACGGTTGTTTGGTCGCAGCATCCATGGTCACCAAGTTCCCTCTCCTGTTCGCGACAGCACTCTCGCTGGTACAGCTCGCCCGGGGCGCGATACTCACCGCGCCGGAACAGGTGGCTGCTTCGAAACAGTACGACTTTATTATCGTGGGAGGTGAGAATCCAAATCCAATTATTTTATTTCGGGGGAGGTCTGACTCGCACGCTTTCAAGCCGGAACCGTCAGTCTTCAACCATATGTTTCGAAGAAATGAACAAACACTCACCTCGTCCTTCTGTTCCCTAGGCTGGCTGCGTCATCGCTGCTCGGCTGACCGAAGACCCCTCCGTGAAAGTGCTTCTAATCGAGGCTGGTGTCTCGTGGGTTCTTCTTTGAACTTATATCTCGATTCTCACCATTTGGATCGACAGCGACAATGGAACCCAGTCGGACACTATTAACGTCCCGTTGCTCGCGGGATCGGGGACAGGAACCATGTTTGATTGGAGTAAGTCGCTAGTACCTTCAACTCTGCGTTCTCTCATGATCATTCCGCCCAGATTACACCACCACAGCTCAGGTGCGCTGTCCCCGGAATTTCAATCCCTTGAACGAATTAACGTAATCTAGGCTGGTCTTAATGGCCGGCTCATTGACTACCCCCGAGGTTTTGTTCTGGGCGGGAGCAGCAGTATCAGTAGGCCTGATTCTTTTTTGAACTACCTTCGACTGCTCACCGCATCCAACATAGACGGCATGATCTACGCCCGTGGCTCCAGCGAAGAGTACGACCGGCTCGCCAACGTCTCGGGCGACGCAGGCTGGTCCTGGAACAACCTCAAGAAGTATATCCTCAAGGTACTCAGCACTCCATTCTTAACCCCCACTCCTCTCATCACGAATTTACATAAATTCCCAAAACAGAACGAGCGACACACCCCACCGTGGAACAACCGCAGCAACGTGGGCGAGTACGACCCGCACGTGCACGGGAACGGACCGCTCCTGACGGGGCTGACGCCAACTGTATTCGAGGCCGATAAGCGCGTCATTCAGATGACGGAGGACCTCCCGAACCAATACCCCTTCAATCTGGACCTCAACTCCGGGAATGGGCTTGGGTTCGGTGCGTTGCTCATTCCCTCGCTCGTTGATTGGTTAATTCTCAATCCTCGACTTACAGGATGGCTCCACACGACTGTCGGGGACAGCGCACGCAGCACGTCCGCGTCTGCGTATCTGCACCCCGCGTTGAACTCTCGGAGTAACTTGGATCTTCTCCTGCATACTCAGGTCACGCGGCTGGTCTCGACGTCAGGAAATCACACCTTCAAAGGCGTACAAGTCGCTCAGTCGGCTACGGGTATGTCTTCGTTTTGACTAATCGGTCTTTCCGAATCATGCCCTGACAATTATTTATCAGCGGCAAACTATTCGTTCACTGCAAAGAAAGAAGGTGCGGGATACTGTCCTCAACTTTCGTACATTTAGCTGAGGGACAAATCAGTTATCCTCTCCGCTGGAAGCGTCGGCACCCCCCACCTCCTCATGCTCTCCGGAATCGGGCCCTCCCAGCAGCTCCAAAGCGTTGGCATCCCTCCAATTCTCGACCTCCCCGACGTCGGCGCGAACCTGCAAGACCAGTCGATCCTGACACTCCAGTGGGCGGTTAACGGCACCACGCTCTCGGGCTTCTTCAGCGACCCAGCTGCGTTCGGCGCCGCTCTTGCGCAATATGCTGTGAACAAGACCGGGATCGCGGCGGGCAATACGGTCGTGAACACCATCGGATTTCTGCGGTGGCCAAATAATTCTCCGGTGTTGACGGCCAGGGATCCCGCGGCAGGGCCGAACTCGCCACATTTCCAGTTTTCGTTCCTTGTGCGTTTTTCTCTTCTTAGTCTGCGAATGAATAATCAATGTGGCAATGCGTGCGCCCAGGAAACATTCTATCCGAACGTCGGGCAGGTAGCCCCGACCGCAGGAAACTGGCTCTCCGTCTCCGTGGTCGTGCAGTCGCCGACATCCTGTGCGTTCCCCCAATCTCCGCTCCTTCGGTTCGGCTGACTCAACACATCACAGACGGCTCTCTAAACATAACCAGCCTCTCACCCGTGCACCCCACCATTAACCCCGCGTTCTACACCACACTCTTCGACATCCGCACCGCCATACACGCCATCCGTACGCTCATCTCCCTCCTCGCCACCCCTGCATGGGTCGGCTTCATCCTCGAGCCATTCGCCGCCGTCGCCGCGCTTAGCACCGACGACGAAATCGAGGCGTACATCCGTACCTTCGCGGACTCGCTTAAACACCCGACGAGCACGGCGAAGATCTCGAAGACGACCGATACGGGCGGGGTTGTGGGTCCTGACTTGCTGGTGAAGGGCGCGGGGGCTCCGGATTGTGGATGCTTCGGTTTTGGTGCGTGCTTTGTGCTTTGGTTTTTTATTTTCTTTGCCATGCGCTGAAAATCGATATTTCAGCCATCGGCCGTGGCGGGCTTCCCCCAAGCGGAGGTGTACATTGTCGCCGAGCGCGCAGCGGACCTCATCAAGAGTGCTTGGTCGCTGACGTGAGTGGGGACGCGGATGCGTGCTCCATATAAATATAGTCAGAGCGGTCTGTGACAGACAGACCGATATGCTCTTTCCCAGGTGTACACGTTAATACCAGATCGAAGAACCGGATTTGTAGGGAAACTTGTACAATATAGATACCAGCCGGAACTGGAATTGAAATGCTTTTTTACTAGCTGCGATCCTAACGATCTCCCTCGAGCTCAACCTTGAATCCACGACCGACGCTGCTCACTCTGCCTTCGCAATTTCACCCAACAGCACTGCACACACTCCGTAGACTCGAGCTCGTGCCTGCCCTGTTCAACACGGAAGTCCTGCAGTGCGATTCCCTTCGTACAGTTTTGGGCCACGGAGAAGGCGGAGGAGCGTGTGCAGAGGGATTAGTGTAGAGGCACGGGACGGGATCTTGGAGTAAATGAATTCAGGCTTGACATGGATTTGGATTAATGAATCCCGGCTTGAGCGTAGATCTTATTTCGAAAAAAAAAAACCCTTCCAGCTGGAGCGTAGCGAAGGCACGTCTTGTGAACTGATAAAAATCTTTCGGTGGGCCAGTCAGGTACGCGTTCAAATAGGACCCCAGTTTTTAGGCTGATTTGTTTTGATTAAAAGTTGGTTCTCTTCTAAATTGAACCCAAATCATGGCCTCAGAGCTTCGCGACGCCTGGGCTGCCATAAAAAAGGGGCGAAATTGCCGGATTTACACTGGTCGCTGTTATTCCAGAAGATCACCAAAATGTCATAGAACTATGCGAAACCTTGACATGATTTTATTTGCAGAAACTACTGTACTTGAAGTGTCCGTCACACGACGCAAAATTGTCCTTCAGTGCTGAAACCCGACCAAGCCTGGCGCCTGCCCATCGATACTCGGGCAGGACATCCAGTCCATGGCCATCATCCAGTCTAACGACCGTCTTCTTCAGATTTTTGATCAACAGGAAACACGACCTAGAAACTACCCGGTGCCTGCCCATCGATACTGCAGTTCATCGAGGTCTCTATGACTTTCTGCTTCAGATTTTTGATCAACACAGATGTCCCGCGCTAGAAAGAATTGAATCTCAGCCACAGCAAGCGAAGATAGCAAGCGGGAACACGGGCGTACTGCACGGCGAGATCATCTTCATCTTCGTCGTCGTCGTCGTCGCCGTCAGGCAGCTCGATGTCGATATTCTCAACAGATCGTCCATTTCGTTCGCATCCTACAATATCCCCATCCCACGCACCGATTAGCCCCGTCCAAAATGGGGAAAATTGAACACCGTGCACGCACCCAAACGATCAGTATGCTCTGCGTGCTGTTCTTCGCGTATTTCTTCAGCGCATCGCCCACACAGTCGTCGTTCGCATTGTCGCCCGTCCCGCAGTGGGTATCCGGCACGAGCCCCAGAGACGCGGCGAGCGGCGCGGCGGTGGCGTTCGCGGCAGGCATGCGCCGGTCTTAATGTTCGGCTTGCAGACGAGGATGAGGCCCAGGTTCAGGTCGGCGAAGATCTGCACAATATACGAGACGTTCTAATCATGAACGAGTTGGAAGTAGCGAAATGAGATGCAGAGGACAAGGACTAACCGGGGGGATGCAGGACTGCGCCCTTAGCCATCCAACAGGGCTCAGGCCCGGTCGACCAAGGACGGACGCTCTGCGTTGGTGATGATATAGAGGGTGTTGTTGATCGAGACGGCAAAGAGCCGGCGAGAGGAGGGCCAGGGCAGATAAAAGAGTGGTAAAAAGCATTCTGCTTTTGATTGTTGGAGATGAATGAAAGTGGAGTGGAGTGAGGGTTCGGACTTCGCGCGCGCTTTTAAACGAGCGGCAGAGTCGGAAGGCGGGGGCCCGTTGTGGAATATCTTGGCGCATCCAGAGTCTTTTCCCGGGATGCACAGGCGCATGTAAGGGCTGCTCCCGCCTTGGCCCGCCTGGCATCGCCTTTTCTTGCCGCAGTGCCACATGCACACGCTGCGCTGATTCAGTCCCAGAGCGGTTCGATTTTGTGTTTTGCAGTGTTTCGTGGCGTTATCCCTAAAGTCCACTTCTGATACCTTATTTTAGAACCGTTTGAGCGGTCGGTTAGGATATCTGCGTACCGTTCCATTCTATCGCCGCGCATCACGCCTGGTGATCCACTGATCTCACAAGGAGAACGGGAAGATCGGGGGCGGCGCGTACCCACGATGACGGATGTAACCGGTATCGTCCCATTTTCAGCAAGCCGACTCGGACTGCGGGAGAGCCGACGTCGTGGAAGTAGGTGTAAGGCGAGATACACAAGATACCGGAGCAGAACAGTCCAACCAAGAGCGGGAGTACGGTCGTTTTAGGCGTGGCCAGGCCCTTGCCTGTCCTTACTGCCGAGAGGACAATCTATGAGATGAGACGCAAGAGCATGATTGATTTGATTTTTTATTGTGTCCTTGATTGATTCTTCCGCAGAAGATGTGCCGGACAGCAGCGAGGAAGGTTTCGGGTAGTTGCAGGATGTGAAGAGTATTGTGTAGTCCTGGGAGAATGTGGAGACTAGCACAGGAGCCCGAACAGAGAACGACGAGATAGTGCAGCAGAAGAGACCTGTGACGACACTCCGATCACGATCACGATCAATATTTGTTTTGTTCCGTGATCCGCATCTCCGAGTCTTCACATTTAAGCAGAGACAAAGAGTATAGCAGGCACGGCGAACACCTTGAGGTTAACGTTCAAGGCCAGAATATGAGGACTGACGAATAACAAGGGCACGGAAAAGCAAGGAAAGGGGCACAGCAGGGATTCGAACCCCAGACGAGGGGAAAACCATTACATGAGCAAACCCGGCCCCAAAGTTCATTCGATTCTTAAAAGTACAACAAAAGCTAATAAGCACGGCCACTATTGCGCATTACACGGATAGATGCACCGATAAAGGTGGGCACCTCGAAAAAGCTGGTCTGTACGATGAAAAGAAACGAGTAATGAATTGCTCGTACAAGCCAAGAACGACATTGAATCGATGAAAATCTTTCGGTATTCCGGTCAGTTACGCGTTTAAATCTGTTCAAATGACACCCAAGTTGTTAGGCTGAATTTTTTGCGAATAAAGTTGGTTGTCTTCTAAATTGAACCCA
The DNA here is from genome assembly GCA_029378375.1 of Mycena olivaceomarginata. Lineage (NCBI taxonomy): Eukaryota > Fungi > Basidiomycota > Agaricomycetes > Agaricales > Mycenaceae > Mycena > Mycena olivaceomarginata. Next base: position 135,449 of record JARKIC010001130.1, on the reverse strand, counting down.
AATCATGGCCTCTGAGATTCGCGGCGCCTGTGCTGCTGAATTTACACCGATCGCTGTTATTCCAGAAGATCACCAAAGTACTATCGAACTATGCGAAGTCCTGACAGATTTAATTCCAGAACTACTTGAAGTATTCGCCACACGGCTCGAAAATTTCCTTTTAGTGCAGACACACGACCTAGAAAGTGCCCGGCGCCGGCCCATCGATACCTGTGCAGTTCATCGAGGTCTCTATGAGTGTCTGCTTTAGATTTTTGATCAACAAGAGGTCCGCGCTAGAAAGTATTGAACCTCAGTCCATCAAACGAAGAAGCAAGCGGGGAACACGGCGTACTGCGAGAGGACATCATCTGCGTCGTCGTCGTCATCGCCGCCGGGCAGCTCGATATCGAGGTTCTCCAGCAGGTCGCCCATCTCGGCTGAATCCTACATCCCGTTCCACCCTAATCAGCCTGTCCAAAGTTAATCAAATCGAACACAGCGCACCCAAACAACCAATATTGCCTGCGTGCTATTCTTCGGCGTAAGGTCGTCAGTGTATTGCCTACACAGGCGTCGGACGACGTCGCGCAGTGGCTGTCTGGCACGAGCCCCAGGGACGCGGCGAGCGGCGAGGCGGTTGTCGTTCGCGGGCATGCATGCGCCGGTCTTGTTGTTCGGCTTGCAGACGATGATGAGGCCCAGGTTCAAATCGGCGAAGATCTTTTATGTGGAAAGATTACACATGAAAGGTCAGCGCGTTCAAGTTAGTGGTGGTTGAGATGCAGAGGACGGACCGGAGGGATGCAATCCTGCGCCTCTGCAACCCGATGGGAGTCAGGCCCGGTCGATCCAAGGACGGAGTCTCGGCGTTGGTGATAATGTAGAGCGTGTTGTTTATCGAGACGGCGAGAGCCGGCGAGAGGAGGGCGAGAGGGTGGATAGTAGGGCAGTAATAAGCATTTTGATTTTGGGGATGGAAGTGGGAGTACCGGAGAAGGTTCAATCTTGTGCGCAGTTTTAAGGAGCTGAAGAGTCGGGCCCATTGTGGAATATCTTGGCACATCCAGACTCTTTCCTGCGCTGATATGGTGCCGAGCAGGGTTCGATGTTTTATTTTGGAGTGTTTCGTGGAGTTATCTCTAAAGTCCACTTATACAACCCAATTTTAGAACTGAGGAGTCGGTTAGGGTATTTGCGTCCCATTCCATTCTATCGCCGCGCATCACAAGCTGCGCAGAGGGGAATGCGAGTCGGAGAGCCGCAGCGCAGTCGTAAATAATATCTACCGCTTGAAAAGCGACTGATTGTGGCGTAGTCCAGCATTCCCTTGGCCCAGGACAAATATAAATCGAAGTTGATTGAAATGTTTAAGTGAATGGCAGACGCCGCAAATAGCGGGAAAAGGATACTGTGTGAAAGCATTCAGTCCCAGCATGCGTTTTGAGTCTGAATGAGACCTCTTCTGCCTCACGAGTAGAGACTCAACAGAGTGTCAATAATTCAATCGGCCATGATCAGGCAAACGACGTTGATTACCATAACATTCACTCAACGTTAATCAACATCATCTTTGCTGCCAACATCATAGTACCTTTTCAGCTCTACTTGCTTCACGTCGTTTCTCTTGGAGACACTCGATGCTAATCAAGCCTCTCCTATCCTTCCCTCGCCGCCGGCCGCAGTTCGTGCCGTTCGACCTCAGTTCTTTCGCTCCCCTGGTGGGATTCGAGAGAATATTCCACTTAATGTCATGCATGCTCACGCCAGTGAAAACGCGGTATCGGCTGGTATCACCGGGTATCGGCTAGGCAATCGCCTAGTATCGTGGAGCATCGGAATAGCAAAAATCCGCTCTTCCGATACTGGACGATACTACGCGATGCCAGACAGTGCTGGACGGTGCAAAATGGGACTCCATAGATACTTTGTATCGTCAATTATCGTCTGGTATTGCAGTGTACAAAATACACGATACTGCGTGATACTACGCGCTCCTGCTCCCCTGCGCTCCTGCTCCCCTGCGCTCCTGCTCCCCGTGCTCCTGCTTGCCCCACGCTCCTGCCCCGCCCCCGCTGCCGCGTTCCCTGCACCTGCACCCGCCCACCACTGCTCCTGCTCTCCCTCTGCCTCCCGCTCGCTCCTGCCCGCCCCACGCCGCCATGCTCCTGCACCCGCCCACCACTGCGCACTCCCCCTCTGCCTCCCGCTCGCCCCCGCTTCCGCACCCTACATCCGCACCCGCTTCCACATCCAACGCCGCCCGTGCTCCCGCTCTTCCTGGCTGATCTTCCTCGGCTATCTTCTCGCTATCGTCTTCTTGCCATCCAATTTCGCTGTGGGGGTAGCCCTTAGTTTCGCATCGTCCCCAGATCATGATGTAAAAAATCACCTGTCTCTGCATCTCCGTCTACGCTTTTGGAGGCGGTGGTGGCCTACTGAGTCTGTGTCGGTGTCTTCGCCGGCGCGGCGCTGGTCTGAAAAGGAAATATAAGCAGTAGAACTACTGCATCTCCCGAAGTCATACCTTGTTGCCTTCGCAATCTTCTCTTTGTCCTTCCACTGCTTTTTGTCGGCTGCGCTCAGACCCGCAAAGTAGGCATCGAAGTCCTCTTTGCAGGCGTCGGGGTGGTCTTTCTTATACTGGAAACTACAGAGTCCCCTGAAAAAATTAGCACGTTGTATGTCGAAGTGGACCGTAGGACGGACTTCTGGCTAGTGGATTCCCCGGAGGGATTCCATGCCCTCTTCTTCTTTGCTGCTGCGGCAGAGGAGGGTCCCGCGGTGCTTGAGTGAACTGGAGGCTGAATGACAGAGGTCGAAGCTGCAGAGGTCGAAGATGCAGTGGCTGAGGGTGTGGGTGCGACCTCACGGATTGGTACAGAAGCCGCCAAGCCTATGGGTGTCGGTGCAGAAGAGGCGGTGGAGGGAGCAGGGGCCGAAGGCGAAGGTGCAGCGTCCGTCGTTGTTGTCGGCGCAGGCGCGGGCATAGGCGCGGGCACAGGCGCGGGAGTCGGTGTTGGCGCAGGCGAAGCGCGGGCATCCGTCATTGTTGTCGGCGCAGGCACAGGTGCGGGAGTCGGTGTTTGCGCGGGTGGGGGTGCAGCGTCCGTCGTTGTTGTCGGCGCGTGCGCAGGCGTGGCACAGGCGTGGGAGTTGGTGTTGGTGCAGGTGCAGGTGAAGGTGTGAGAGAGACGGGGCTCGGTGCTGGTGCCGGAGACACAAATGCGGGTGTCTTTCCCATGCTGTCGATACATCAGTATGTCATTTCTGGTAGGCGGTACACTCACAGAGGGTTTCTGGAGCGCTAAACGAAGAAGACAGAATGGTGAGTGTATTAATAAGCAAAATGGAAGGCAGCCTTACTTTAGGCGGGTCTGCTCTCCCCTTCCCTTTATCGTTCGCCGGCGTAGAGTGCAAAGCTTTATGTTTCTTGGCAGCAGGAAGAGAACTGGAGCTGGCCTTGGCCTTGCGTTTCGGGGCTTCCGAGTCGGAAATAATCTCGAGATCGTTGTTGTTGTTGTTGTCGCCGTCCATGTCTACATCCGAATCATGTTCCACCTTGACCCGTCCACCTTTACGGTTGTGGTTTCCACTCCAGCTAGCAAAGGTCACAATAGCCAATTTATCCGCCTTCCAATGCCCATCACACAGACGTAGCTCTGGAATTTCCGACTCCATCACAGCGCGGAAACGGTGCTTGACGCTCAGAATTGCGTGGCTCCAGACATCGGGCATCAGGTTCTCCTTTTTGAGTTCGAAATAAAAGCTGGCGCAGACACCGCGAATCTCAGAGATCCGAGATTTTGACGGAAACTGGCCTTTTTCGGTAGTAATAAAATGCAGAGAATTCTTGGTTGCCACAGGATTTTCGGGGGTAGGATCGCGCCCAAGATCCTTGTTTATTCGTTCGAGCCATCGCTTTTGCTGCCAAAATGTCGCTCCAGGCTTTTCGGACTGCTTGTAAATCACAATCTCAGGGATGGCGGCGCGGCAGACAAGCCAGACGAAGAAGTAGAGGCAGACAAGGCAGACGCTGAGGAGGGGTGGGAGAAGAGGTGGAGATCTTGTCCAAGAGAGAATTATAGTTTTGCCTGCAATGTTACATATTTTTGAAGCGGACGATATAGAGAAATGATAACACACTGAAGGGTTGAGTACTGTGCACGTAGGATCAAGTTCTGGTCTTGGAGCTGTCTATTTTGGTTCTGCAGCTGCTGCAATTGATCTAGATAATTCGGCTGCTGGTGCGTGCGGGAACTTTGGGTGGGGTCGTGGTGGTCGGAGTAGTTGGCCAGCATTCGATCCTACATGTACTGAGAACATGAAGTGGTAATCTATGGGATATTACTCACATTTCGGCCCAGATTATCGGGCATTTCAAAGTCGAGACTGGTCTGCAAGTTGATATTGCTGTTGGGTCGCTCCATATGAAGGGATGAGGACGGGTAGGAATTAGGGCGATATTCAGGGTATAGAGAGGAATGGCGGGTATCAGAAGACTATTAATGCTGCTTGTAGACGAGCTAGAGCCGAAACGGGAGTGAGACGACGAGCCAGAGCCAGTAGACATGCGGTAGGATCAAGAAACGTGTGACATTGTGACTCCACTAGTAGGGCGCCTACAACTACCGACAACTCCAGACGCGTCAACCTCGGTAAGTCTTGTGTTTCCCTGTCTGAGACGCGTTTTAGCTGGCGCGGCTACCCTACGACTCGCACCAGGGACCCAGGTAGCCACGCCGGTGCAACGGAACGTCTCAGGGGCCATTGCCACCTTATACTAACGCGTTTTTTTCATTCAGGCCGCGTTTTTTTTGTTCACGTCGCCATACTCTGGATCCTGAATGCTCCTCAATCGTCTACTCAGCGTCGCAGCCCCGCCGCCGTGTCGTGGGCAGACCTGAGGCCGGGCGACTCGCACCAGGGATCCCGGTAGCCCTGCAATCTCTCGCATTCGTCCTTGTCTCCATGCATGCCACTGAGCGCCGTCGTATATGCGAGGGTAAACAGCCGTTCTGGTGAAGGTTGTTGTGCGGGCTTCGAGTTGCACACGACTCGGACGAGCATGAAAAGAACGCAGTAGCTGCATGGCAAGTTCCGCTCGTCACACTTCGTCCAGGGCTTCGAGGATAACAGGGATGTGGTGTCAGTATCGTCGGTGTACTCCGTGGACGGGCACGTCGACGTGCACGCATCCATCGCGTCGTCTTTGGCCACTGTGTCCGCGTCTCCTTCCTTCCACCCCCACTCACGCTCCAACTTCCACCCCGACCCGGATACGCTTGCGTCTGCACACCTGTGTCCTCGACCTCCTTCGCCACCTCTACCTCCACCTCCGGGTCGGCATCCACAAGGGTGTCACACCCAGCTGCTGCTGCACCTTGGCTAGGCGGAGCACGCATACCCGGCATCGCCGACGTCGGCTGGGCACTATACCGCGGAGGGCGAGGGAGAGTAGACGCCGACGTCGGACGCGTACACGCCTCCACGCTTTAAGAGTGAACCAAGTCCACGAGCACACAACAACTCAGGTCATATCGCGATGCTCCCCCAGCCGCTCCCCGCTACCATTCGACCGCAACACCGTGCTCGCTGATCCGCGCTCCAGCCTCACTCCCACTGTCACCCTGCTCTGCACTGGCTGAATATTGATATCCCCAGGCCTCGTCCCTGTGCGCCCCGACAACCGTTGCTCGAGTGGCACCCTCAGCTCCACTCCGTCCTCGTCTTCACCCCCCGCAACATCCGCCTCGCTCCCGCTGGGTCCCTGCTACACTCGGCCCCGCGCTCCCCTTTGCCCCGCCGCCACTCACGCTCAGGTCATGCGTCGACCGCCGCTGCGCGCGCCGCGCATGGAACGTGCGGCTCGCTGTTCGTTCGAGAAGACCGGGAGGAGGTACCGCTCGTCCAGCGCCTGGAACCACTTCCCGTCCTCACCCACCCGGCGCCCGTGCCCTCTCCAGCAGCCCCCATTCTGCGCCCGCGGCGGGTGCCCACCAGGCGACGCCGTCCCGTCCCGTCCTGATGCGTGCTCGCGAGCGGCAGCACCTCCCTCCGTCCGAGTCATACTCCGACGACGCGGAGGAGAACGCCTGCCCAATCGGACACTGCGTACCCGTACGTTTTGGTACGCAGCTGATACATAGGATTGATGCCACTTATTCCTTTCCCTTATTTACCCTTTATATTCCTGCACGCACAAGTAACACTACCTACCTATCATACGCACTGTATTTCTCTCACCCTTCCCTTCAGGCTCAAAATTTTGTCGTCCCGCACGAGAAGTGAGCATCAATAGAAACCTTTGTTCTCAAACTAGACAAGCGTGAACTATGATGCCGAATTAATTAAATACTCAATCATCCGTGTCCGTGTCCTCCTCCTCCTCGGAACCCGCAAGGGACGCAAGCTTGAGGCCGGGTTTTTCCATAAGGAACCACCGGTCGACCTCCGAACCGTCTGTGCGATAGTGCCGATATTGGTGGTCGGGTGCCATCATACACAGGAAACGATGGTGTAAGGTCAATTGCTCGGATGTCGTTGTCGCGAAGGTTTTGACCGACCAATACGTTTTGGATGAAAGGTCGAGGAGGTGTGGGTCGGGAGGACTAAAGCACGATGCCACGGCAATGTATCTTTTCTGGCCCTCGATGTGAAGTATTGCGAAGTACAATATCTCCACAAATAGTGGGTCGTCGTCTTTGTCTATCTGAATCTAAATAAACTATGAGTGAAAGTGATGTTGGTTTCAAGCGGGGCTTACCTTGACATGACGAGAAGCTCGGAGCACAGTTTTGTACTGCTCCTTCCACAGCGAACGTGCTATTTGACCGTTGGAAGTTTGGCACGAGCCCACCGCACAACGGACGGGTGCCATTCGTCCGCAATCTCTGGTCCAAACTCATCCTCTAGATATTCCCGTATCGCCGTTGCTTCAACAGGACGGACGGCACGTCTGCAATTGTCGGTGGCTCCAAGCAAGAAGTATCCGCTGCCAAGGTCGACGGAGTTGTGGGGAATCTTCTCGGGAGGCTCAAAGTCTGGTATGATGGACTTGAGTGCGTTAACCTGGCATCGTCTGATAGCACGCTGCGAGATATTGGCGTATGGGGTCGAATGCTGCCTGAGCTCTTCTCCAAGGTTGCCAATAGTTCGCTCTAGTGGCCATTGACCACGTAGAGCTCCGGGACCTTTGCGAACGGTGTCTGCAGGGAAGTGGGAGAGGGTGTGGATGACTGGGCGTACAAAGTGGATCCGGTCCGCTCGACGTTGGACGTAAAGCAGCTCAAATTCGTCTGAGAACTCGGAATAGCGTTGGTGGGATTCAAGAAGCTCGTCGGGGGTGATACTCTCCTGGAGAAGGATGCGAATACTGCGAACACACTTGCAAAATTCACGTAGTACTTGGTCGGCAGAATTCCGTAGAGGAGTGCGGGCCCAAGACCGTAAAGATACAGGATGAATTCCCAGGCCTTGTAGCCGCTGTTAATTTTCTCTGCCGGGTTTCGTGGAGGGCGGTCAAAAGAGCCGGGAAGCCAAGGTTTGATAGCAGCGACGGCGGCACCATGCTGTTTCCAACAATTGCCGGTGAGCACTACCCAGTCCCAGAAGTCCTTGCTGTCGGTGTTATCACACTCCATTGTGCCGCGCCATAACGATATCAGCAGGTCGGGGAGATTCAGAGCTGGTGCATGCATGAAATCCATGCCAAAGCAGTCGGGGATGCCGAGAATGTGGTCGGGCTGGAGTCCGCTGAAGATTGTGGGTTTGCAGATCCCGGTTTCTAGGCGAGCAGCCTCGTACTGGTGTTTGTTGCGGGCTTCACCAACACGGATAAGGTTAGCGCGGTAACGCGATGAGGCTTCTTCCGAGTCGAAATTATCGAGCAGTTCGCCCAGATAGACGTCGTCGTGGTCAGAACCAACAACGAAGTATTGGTCAGGCTTGAGACGTGCCGGATAATAATGAGAGCCACCAAGCTTGAGAGAAGGTGTCAGTGAGGGAAATGATACAGCAGCCATGCAGTACGCACCTTGTGCCTTCCTTTCAAGCTGCAGTATACTCGACAACCCCGCTTTCCATGATGCCCGACACAACCGTTGAGGGTGGCCATTCCCGGTCCGTCTGCACTGACCAATGCAAGGAAGGGATGTGTGTCGAGGATCTCCTTGTCCAACGCATCCCAGACTTTCAAACCTTCGCGCTGTAGGGCTGCGAGGTGAAATAGACCGGGGTAGAGGAAGCTATCGGAGTGCTTTGGTTTGTTGGGACCAGGAATTACGACGCAGGGTGGAATGGCTCGCTTTTTGAAGCGTGTGACAAGCGCGAGGTCCAAGATGATCCAGGCGGCGATCCAGCAGTCCGATGCTTTGTTTCGGTAGAGCTGCGCGCCGTCGACCGTCAGCGTCACTAGGATGTCGCCTTTCTTGATTTTTCCCGTGCGATAAGCCTCAATGTAGTCGGTACCATCATAGATGTCGGTATAAGGCAGTGTTTTCTCGCCGTCATTGAGATTGAGATCATCGAGGATGGCCTGGGTGATACGCTCGATAGCGCAGCTCAGCCGCGCCCTCGGGGCTCCGTCTAAGAGCTTGTAGTAGGGGCCCTAGCAGCACTGTATTGTATTGCTGTCGAGGTACCTTCGCGCCGGTGTATTTCGTATCGTATCGAGGCTCGTGGCAGAATTTGCAGTACTCGAGATGAGCCAATGGCCCAGTGTACGCCATACACGAGTTGATGCACATGTCCCGAGTGACGTGGACGACACCCGTAACATCTCGGACCAGTTTTTTGACAGCGTGGTGGGAGAGAATTCCACTATCGGGGTAGCGGCGGAGGAGAGCTTCCCGAACAGAGTTGTAGGTCTGCTCAGAAGCATTGGTACAGCAAGGAAATGTCGATTGAGAGCCGCTGGTCGGCGTCGAGAGTGGGAGGCTCGCATAGCGGGTTTCTTAACCGATGTAATGTCTCCGGGTCGAGACGTTCCTCTTCGTCATCAGGGAGGCATGGCGCAGGAGATGGATGAACTCGTTTGCGAGTTGGAAGTCCTCGAGGGATGACTCGAAGTGGTGGGGCTCGACCTCTTCGTTGTTGTTATCGTCGTCCGGATGGTCTGGGTTTCCGTCATCCGAATCAACTCGATTTCCATCGTATCGCGTCTCGGTTTCCACTGCCCATGGGATCGTCTTGGTTTCCGTGATCTGTTGGACCATCTGGTGGCGGTGGTCGTGAGAGGTTCGGGCTGCACCTGTATAAGTATCACGAACGGGAGAGGAAGGTCGAAATTACCGTATTATTAGTGCTGGCCAGATGTTCAGCTGCCCCGTTTGTACCGGGAGACGGGTCTGAATAAGGGCTAGGTGTTTTCTGAGGATATCAAGATAAAGAAGGGTGAAACGACCATAATGTACTGACTTACCGGTGTGCTGTCCTGGGAACCAGACGGAATCGGGTCTATGTGCATCGCATTTTCCGAGCCAGATTCATCTTCAGAGTCATTTTCTCGGCGACTGCCCGAGCCTGTAGACGAACTAACGGCGACTCCGGACAATGTCGGCCTTCTTTTACTAGGATTATGGCGGTAATAGGCAGATTTGAAATCCATGCGCCGTTGGTTCCACAATTTTAGAGCATTTACAGAGCCTCAAGTTGCTATCGCTGGCAGAGGGTTTCTGCGCTTTGCCATTGGAGGCAGTAGAGAACTAGAGAAGTCAGACATAGAGCAGAGAACTTGAACTTGGGAGAGAAGTCGAGTTAATCGCGCAAGTCAAAAAAATGACAGAGTCGAGTTGATCGTGGAAGTCAAAAAAAGTGAGAGTCAAACTCGTGGAATGAATTGCCGAGACGCGACAAAAGGTAGTTTTGTGAACAAGTCAATTGGGTCATCTAGTTGATTGACATTGCAATGACGTAGCTAGGTTTAGAGTCGAGCCGTCACGATACCAGTACGATACCCGACGAGCCCACAAGAGCCAGCCGATACCCGGCGATCCCACCCGATACCGCGTTTTCACTGGGGCTCACGTATCATCCCGATTGCTGCTGTCCTGCTCTCATCGCGGACAAAGAACCGTTGAAAGGTAGCCGGCGGACTCTCGACGGCCGCATAACGCCGATCTTCTGTGTACGACATCCCGGGATTGCCTCTTGCCTCTTGCCGCCACGTTCGCGGCCCGCTTGACTCCATGACCACTTTCCCAATAACTCTAGCGCCGGCCATGTTGCGGTCCTTGTGAGTCTACGGTCCAATCGCGATGGTTGTTTCCGTTGGGCTTCGCAACGTCATTACTGCAAAAGTTGCAGCAAAACGCCGTCCTACGCTGTCCTAATTTGTGCCCGGTGATAGATTCTCGTTATCGAGGCAGGTGCCAGGAGCATTCCCGTCATGAACTGATTGTCGGTGTCTAGCTTATGTCTAGGACCCATATTGGCCCCGAATCTTATCTGTGACTCCTCTCCTGGTCCTCCTCTGCCTGTCTGCGTCTTACCTTGATGTTCTTACCTGGCCTCATCGCACAGAACACCGCGAGGAACCCCTCACGTCCATTCTACATCTATGCACGGCCCGAGTCTGAAGAAATCACCACCATCACTCACCTGGAATTTGGTCGCGCAACTCATCGTGTCGCGAATATCCTTTCGTCCGAACCGGGAAGGGCAAGATGGAGAGGTGGTAGCTATCATCGCACAGTCGGACACCGTATTGTACCACGCCATTGTGGCGGGGCTGATGATGGCCGATTTGATTGTGCGTATTCCAGCGAGACTATCTGTAGGCTGTGCTAATGCAGACATCAACAGCCATTTCCGATATCTCCCAGGAATTCGTTTCCGGGAATGCTCCAACTGCTGCGCGCGACGTCCTGCCATCGCATTGCCGCCACATGTTCCATGCTCGAGCCTCTGCTGGCGGGGCTCAAAATCTACATTGCCGATGTCGATCCAGAGTTTGCGTTGGAGATCCAAGAGGTCCCATCCCTTCTGGACGCTTATCCCAACCTAGGTGCCGAAACAGAGAATTGCCCATTCCAGCCCTATCCCACAAAAGTATCAACCGCTTCGCTCGACAACATTGCCATGTACATTCATTCCTCGGGAAGTACCGGACTCCCCAGAGCTGTCGGCGAGACCCCCGGATGCTCAAACAGTGGATTATCCTCCGTAAGCCCATTCATCTTACGGTCCACATTTCTGAGATGCCTTCCACCCTCAGCCCCAGTCGCCGATGTACGGGCCGAGGCTGAGCACTGGGAAGCCTCTAGGAGCTATGGCAGTGCCGCCTTTTCCACATATTCGGCCATCTGGGAACATCTCGTGCAGCCCCTCGGCCGGCACCTGCGTTGCAGTGTACCCACCAACCGGAGCTTCTTCCGGGCGCACTCCCCTTTAACTCCTTCGGCTGATAACATCCTTGAGCACGCGCGCATGACCAGTGCCGTCGCTCGTTACGGTGCCCGTTATGTTGGCCACTTGGTTCTGAATCTCCGCTGCTGTAAAAATACCGTCAAGACCCTGGATCGGATCGTGCGTCGCATATTTGCAAGTTTCCAATCCGTTACATTTCTGATAAGGATGAGCAACGGTAGCTGTTCGCGGGCGGCCCCCTGCCACAGCGCATCGGGGATGATCTCGTGAAGCAAGGGCTACGCCTTATCAGCGCCTACGGCGCTACCGAATTTGGCACCCTTTCATCCTTGATTCCATATGAAGACGACATCAAAGAATGGGCCTGGTTCCGTGTCTCGCCGCTCGTGAAAGTGAGGTGGGCACCGCAGGGTGGCGGGACATTTGAATGCCAGATTCTGGTGCGCTCTTCTTCTAGAGTCCCATTAGAACGGTATTCTGATTCAGGTCAGGCCTGGGAGAATCATACCGCGATGGTGGACAACTTGGATGATATCAAAGGCTATGCGACGTCCGACCTGTGCGTGAATCATCCGCAGAAAAAGCACTTGTGGAAACTGTGCGTACGAGGTCTCGTTAATCGTTCGGGAAGCTAAATATCAGCGCAGCGTCGGACGACTCGACGAAGTAATCACCCACAGTTCCGGAGAGAAAACAGTGCCCGGGCCTATGCTGGATATTATCATGAGCAGTCCACAGTGAGTCTGGTTGATTCAGGTGGCGCATACTACATCTGCTTGTCCACTAATTAGTATCACCGGTGCTGTTATGTTTGGACGCGAGCGCCTGCAAACCGGGATTTTGATCGAGACGACGCCAGAACTACAAATCAATGTTCACAATGCGACCCAACTGGCCGAGCTCAGGAATAAAATCTGGTAGCTCTTTCGTTTCTGATAATCGTCGTGTGCTCAAGTCTTTGATTGATAGGCCCATAATTGAAGAGGCAAACGAAAACGCCCCGGCCTTTAGTCGAATCTTCAAAGAGATGATTTTGATCGCTTCTTCGGACAAGCCCTTACCTCGCGCGGGGAAAGGAACCGTTCAATCCAAGGCGGCAATTATTCTGTATGCTCAAGAGATCGAATCGCTGTACGTCCGCAATCCACGAGCCGTATTCACCCTAATAGATATCAGATACAACACCATGGAGGAGCAAATAAGCGCCATCGATGTAATTGAGCCCCCCGCGGTGTGGAGGGCCGCTCCCATCGAAGAGTGGCTTTTGAGGCTGGCCGGAAACGTTTGCAATTGCGCCACAATGTCTTCGACTGTGGAGCTTCGTCAGCAAGGATTCGACAGGTTGGGAATTCATCATTTAACTTCTTGCATGCATTGAACACGGTTTGCTAGTTTGACCGCTACCATTTTCCGACTTCACCTTGTGCGGGCTTTGCGTTCTCGGAAGGACACCCTCCTTGCGCGAGGAGCCAATGCCATTCCCCAGGACCTCACTCATGCCTACCCTACGATCTCACAGCTGGCGACTTTTGTCGAGGGTTTAGCCAGCGGCGTCAGCACCCCAGTAAATGGACGGCTTGAGACAGGAAATTCGGTGGCAGATACCGATAGCCCGTTCTCATTGGACGACGAAATCGTCGAAATGTGCTCGGGCCCCGGAATCCCCCTCATCGTCTTTTCCGGCATGACTGGACGTCTTGGCCCCCTTTTGGCTCTTCGCGCACATTTCTCTGGTACCCTTTGGGCTGTTCAAGTGATAAAAACTACTCCCACAACTCAACTCTCCCGCCATGCCGAATTCCTCGTGGAGAAGATCCTTCAGAAGCAACCGAATGGTCCCTACCGTTTGGCCGCGTATTCTGGGTCGGGTGTCCTCGGTGTCGCAGTTGCGAAATTGCTGGAAAAGCGAGGCGCATGGGTTGTGCAGCTCACGTTTATCGACCACTTCCCCCTTCTGTTCGCCCACCACGAGGACGAACGCTCCTTGCGAGAGGAGTTCGCAATGAAACAAACCGTCCAATCCATCATCGACATGCTCAATGCAGACCCGCTATTCCTCGAGGGCAGCGAACGAATCACGCATCTGAAGGCGGCTTTAGCAGGCTCCCCAGATGTATCCGAATCCGTCCAGGGGATGATCGAAGGGCTTCGACGGTTCGGGACTCCGCTTTGCGAGTTCCTCGCCGAGTTCTACGCACCGAATGCTGAAAGTAGCTCTTTCGCTGACGCGCTCAGTGGCTGGGTGTCATCCGTCAGGGCGCCCTTCAGTCTCATCATCGCCGAATTCGGAGTCAACGCCACGGTGGCGGAAGCCTCGCGCGAGGCATGGGCGGACCTCGGCGCACATCTTTGTGGAAAGCCGGTCGCACAGCGCATCATTCCTGGTGTCGGTCACCACGGAATTCTTGCCGACAAGCGAACGGCGACTATCCTCCAGGAGTGGGAGTCATCCTAAGACGCTGTTATCTTTTTAAGCTCTGGACCAGGCGCAAACTGCATTTGAGAAGAAAACCTGGGTAGTCGGTAAACCAGGAGTTTCCCTTACAAATTAATTATAAAAGATAGAAATCTCAAAGACCTCGGGTAACCAAGATGCCTACACTAGCCTAGAGTCGGAAAGTGGCACACCTGGACATCGGGTCGAAGTTTCTGGGATAAACATAGAAGTTTTCAATCGAGTCACGCCGTTTTATGGATTTAGAACCGTTGTTTAGCCCGTATGGTGAGAGCCCCCGTTCAACTGTTGGTGAGCCCCTACGATAAATCGTGAAGATCAAATTGCAATCGAGCTCATTCTTGAACCTACAGAATGCATTGCGTTTGCGCTCAGATCTGGCTGAACCTCTGGACTCAGTCGTACGACTCGTAACTTGAACACGTGAAATTCCGCTGAATTTCCAAGCCCCACCAAGCCCTCCAAGCTGGTCCGGGACATTAGCACTCTTGTGCGACTCTCCCTGCGGCCAACTTTATCTCAACACTGGGCGTCGGCGATATATCAGCCGAGTCGTGGGCCAATCGCGCACCTGGGAATAATATCGCCGAAGCGGTATCGCCCGATTCTTATCTTGCTTCTATTCCACTCTTATCACCCCAAGGAAAATGTAGCGCTCATTGACCTCTTCCCCTGATGAGCACCGCACAGCTTAACGTCAGCGCCCCCGTCTTGTCCCCCGCGGTGGGCTATGGAATCGTCCTCGGAATGGGGCTCGGATTCGCCGTGCTCATGCTGGGTATTACAACACTGACAACGCGCTACTCAGCCCATTCTGCTTCTGAGTCGTCGGAAGAGTACACGTCTGCGAGCAGGTCCCTCAAACCGGGGCTCATTGCGTCCGGGATAGTTTCTGCCGGTGGATCGTCTTTGCCTTGTCTCCTCTCATCGACTAATGGAACATCTGGAAGCTACTTGGGCGGCAACTCTTCTCCAGGCCTCGACAGTGTGCCTTGTGTATGGTCTGAGCGGCCCATGGTGGTATGCCGCAGGCTCATCGACACAGATCGTGCGTTGTGGCCTCCATGCCTGCCTGAATCAGCTGGGTGAACGATGCGCTGATTGAACCTCCAGATGGCGTTCGCGCAAAATGCGATTCAGCTCAAGGCAAGTTCCCTCATCCAATCCGCCGTCGTCGGCTTACATCTCGTAAAAGTTAAACGCGCCAGGCGCACACACGTTTCTCGAAGTTATTGGAGTTAGGTGAGAAATGTACGACTCACTCGATCTCTTGTTGACAGCGGAGAAGATGGGGCACAGTCTGTCACCTCAGCTTCATGTTTTTTGGTCTTGGTACCAGTACGTTGTTAATTCTTCTATCCGATGCTTTTTACGAAGCATGGTCCGCAGATATCATGTTTGTCAATCTCCCACATTCTGCCGCTTTCCACTTCATACCAACGTTGCAGTCTCACCTCCCAACTGATAACTGGTGGTGCCAATACTGTTAACGCCTTGACAGGTATGAACACGCTCGCGGCGTGCTTTCTTATCCCTGTCGGTGTGATAATCTACACACTGGTTGGGGGGTTGAGAGCAAGTGCGTTTTCAATTCCCCTTCCTATGCAGTGAAAGCTCACCTTATTACGACGCCAGCCTTTTTCTCCGATTATATCCACACAGTAGTAATCTTTTCCATAATCTTGGCTGTATCGTTCTCTACGTTTGCGACCAATGACACCCTTGGCTCCCCCAGCAAGGTCTATGATCTGCTTCAGACTGCGGCTCTGAATTACCCTGTTGGAAACGCCGCCGGAGGATGTTACACTACTATGCGCTCGCTCAACGGATTTGTGTTTGGGGTCGTGGTGATGGTATCAGGGTCCGTCGCTTTTCTTCATTCCCACTGTCTCGTGTTGACAATATCTACCCAGATTCGGTGAGCTTTTAGGCAAAGTTTTATATGTAGCCTGATCCCCCTGACCAACCTCTTAGCTACGGTAAGTTACTTAGCTCCAGACCTCGCCATTTCCCCCATGGCATGTCAGGTGTACATGGATCAGACATATTGGCAACGTGCAGTGGCGTCCAAGGCATCAACCTCCGTTAAAGGATACATTCTCGGAGGGCTCGCCTTCTTGCCAGGTATCCTAGGAGTTGTGTAGTTTCGCTATTGATTTGAGCGGACTTTCTAGTTCCCTGGATGTTCGCCACCGCCGCCGGACTCGCGATGATCTCCTTATCCGCGGGGCCGTCGTCTCCGTTCCAGCCGATCTCCCTTGCTCAAGCAGGAGTCGTCGCCCCAGCTGCGATGACCGCACTCTTGGGGAAATCGGGCGCTATTCTTCTCCTGATTGCCTTGTTCCTGGCTGTCACTTCCGCGGTGCGTGTATAAACCTGTTTTTGTGCTGGGTTTAATTCCCAACTCCAGGCGTCTGCGGAGCTCGTCGCGGTGTCCTCCATTATAACATACGATGTGTACAAGCGGTACTTCAATCCTCACGCGACGGATAAACAAATTCTGCGGATGTCGCATGTCGGAGTAATTGGGTTTGGCCTCTTCATGGGCATACTCGGCGTCATATTCTTCGAGATTGGGATTTCGCTTTCGTGGCTTTGTGGGTTGCTTTGAATGCCTGATTATACCTTCACCTCCCTAACCAATATTGTAGACGGTTTTACAGGTAATTTTTCAGAATGCCACCAAAGAGCATTCTGTTTGAACATCGTTTCTGCACAGGTACATTCGCATCGGCCGGAGTTTTCCCTGTCGGGCTGGCCATACGCTCCCGGCGTGCAAATAAATATGGGTGCCTGGCCGGACTCTGGATAGGTTTCACGTGCGGGATCGCGGCCTGGCTGGCGACCGCCAAGGGGTACGGGGTATGAACGGGATTCTCTCCAACAAAGATGCCACTCATGGCGCAACACTCAGGGTGCCGTGGACGTCACGACCACCGGTGGCGTCTACGAGCAGCTCGCGGGCAACGCTGGGTCCTTCTTCATCGCGGCAATTGTATCGATGGCTACGACCTTTCTGTTTCCGGACAACTTCGATTTCGAGATAACACGGCGGAAGAACGCGTTTCAACCAGAGGACGACGAAACAAAGGAAAGCGCTGCACAGGACGGCGACCACGAGGAGAAGCCGCTCCCGGAAGATCTGAAGGATGACCTTGCTCAAGATTCCGAGACGGCCCACGGTGTGCAAGTCCAGAATGACGTTCCTGATGCTGTTTTGTACAAGGACTTCGTCCTGTCCGTCTGGCTGACCATCGGTATCTTTGTGGTGTTCGTAAATCCCCTTATCTCAGGGTATCCAGCTTACATGATTTTCTTTTAGGCTCTGCATCGTGGTGTAAATATTATGTATTTTGTGTTGAAGCACGCTCAACGCGTTTTTAGCCCCGCTTTGATGGTCATTCCCAGAATATGGTCAAAGGCACATCTGTTGCTGCAACTTCGGTTATTAGAGCTAACGTCAAAACAGGCCGGATTCACATTCTACATCGTCCTGGCCTTCTTGTGGACGTTCTTCGCTGCTTTCGTTGTTGTTGTTTATCCGCTGGTTCGTACACAGTCTATTCTCCAGTTCCTCTGAACGCTCTCATATTCCGTCAGTGGGAGTCTCGTGGGGCCCTTTGGCAGCTATGGCGAGGGATTCTTGGGGATCTGGCATTGGCCCACTGACTCCGGTCGTCCAATGGACGACCACGGTCAAATGGCGAGGGAGAGGCTCTACGCAGCTGTCAAAGTCTCGGAAAGTATTACCACTTTTCAAACATCAGTAACCCATGGTTCCCTTCCTCGGTGTTTGCAATGAAAATTTATGAATGGCGACAGAGAGAAATTTCGGACTTACAGAAGAACATCGAGTGTATGGACCATGTCTTCCCTTCAAGGTCACACCTAGGCTGCCCAACGAAGAATAGGCGCGGAACAAAGACACGCCCTGAAGCCCGGCCTTCTCGGATTCGCAAAATGTTTGTAGCTCTCAAACCGTAGCTTGAATTGTTGCAATGAGCCATCATTACAACCTCTGACGTCGAGCTAGATCTGAGAAGCACAATATATTGTGAAATCTCATTAAATCCCAGATTGCTACAACGCTAAAGAATTTGATTAAGCGCCCGTGGTGCAGTTCAAATTTCCCAGCTGGTCAATAGCCTTCGTCAGGAATGTGGAGGCACCCGCCAAGATAATCGTTGTCGCGTTCCCGTCCAGTCTAGAGTACGCCGAGAACAAATGTCAACAATCACAACGACGAGTCAATCGCATTTCTTACGCCGTGATCAACGCAATCTGCGTCTGCGCGTCGGTAAGCGCACTCTTGATGAGGTCCACCGCGTTATCGGGAGGCGCGTTGGCGCCGGAGGCGAGTGTGGGGAAGAGGGAGGCGCTTCCCAGCTTGTTCGAGGTGGCCGTCGCATTCACGATCGCCAGTTGGGCGGCGAATAGTGGGGTTGCGTCGACGACTCCGGTGCTGAAGAAAGAATGGTCAGACGGACGTACGTCGAAAACTGGCGAGAGATGCGTACAAATAATCGATTTCTTTGAGCTTGAGCCGCGTGCTCTCGATATCAGCGCCGAGCTGTGTGGTGTTCGTGCTTGAGCAGGTAATCGCGCGACGTTGGACCGGAACTGGACCGCGAACGTGAGTCTCAGTGAGACGAGAGAACAAGAGACGTACCCGCAACTATGGAGGAAGCCGCGCAGAGAAGGACGGAAATGAGAGCGAAAAAATGCATGGTGGACGAGGAAGAAAGAGGAAAAGTAGATATAATATGTCAAGTGAAAGACGCCAGGTCGGGGAAATGTGAAAGTGAATGTCGAATCCACTGGGGTGCCTCAGGATTTATACTTTACCGGCAGGAGGTCTCGCCGGGAGATGCACGTTGGCCTGATATCGGTTGCCGTTAATTTGCGTTCATGTGTGGATTTGCAATATTCTCGATCGCTTTGGGGCACAATCGAGAAAATACAAGGGACCACCGTCGAGCACGCCTCAGTTACTGAAGATCTTTTGGTCGGAACCGCCTTGCATCGATGTGATGCGGACGAACCATATTCACGAGATCCGATATGCCACCTCCGTGGCCCGGATATTCAATCCCGCGCAATTCCGACACATATCGTGCAGTGGTCTCCTTCTCAACAAAATTGGAACGTCGAACGAGCCACTGGCCCACGACATGCGCCCGAGCGACGCCCGAGAACAGCCCAAGGTCCCACTCGGTGCCTGCCGGGGCGGCATAGCGGAGCGGGGTATGCATTGCGCAGCCTTGCAAGTTGGGGCAGTCACCGGGTATCGTGAAATATCGCAGTGAAATTTGACAAGTCGTGGATCATCGATGTCGTCAAGGCGATCGGTGCCGAGTGCCGAACGAATTGATGATAACAAGTACGCGCAAACAAACGCGTCGCGTCGCGTACTGGGGATTTTCTTCGCAAAGACGGATTCAGCGACCGGTGTATCATACGAATTCTAGAGTAAACGAGACAGAACTGGGTGGGGAGAAGAGGATCTCACCTCCGTTTCAATCCCGTGTTTTCGAGTGCGGCAGCTTTCGACAATCGAGGCAGACGAGATGAGAGATGAGGGAAGAAGGTGGAATCGGAGAGATCTGAGAAATTTTTGAACAGCCAAAGGAAACAGGGAGAAGCGCGAACCCTTCCACAACATGCAGCACTTGCTCAATCACACAATGCAGTGCATAATACCAAATAAATTAGGTCGGGTATATGAAACTCAATTAGATGTGGCGGGAGAATGTGGGAGTGAGGGGAACAAACGATCGTGGTGCACGATGTCACACTACCAAATCTTGCGCGCGGAAGAGATGTTCAGAGTCCCCCCGAACGCGATGATGAGCAGCAAATAAGTAACTGTGAGATTGGATGAGTGGTGTTGTACTTCAGCTGTGGAGAGCCAACGCACAAATCGTGATGAGGAGCCCCAGGTAGATGAGCCACTCGATTAACTCGAGAACAAGGACAGCTAGCATGATGAAAACTATTGATGTACCGTGAGCGATGATTTGGTCCGGAAATACAGAGGAAGGCTCACTGAAAGATGAGAGAAGGGTGAGGAGACGACCTTCGGGGGGTGCGTTCAGCAGCTGGATCAATTGTGTCCATCGTTGCATCTGTGCCGATCGTTGCATGCGCTCCTGCTCCTGCCGCTCCTGCCGCTCCCGCTCGCGATTCAGCTGGGAGGTGTTGAAAGCCGTGATCCTCACGCGGCAGCACTATGTCCGCATAATCTGCCCACTCCTCACCCGGCAACGCCATGCCCATTTGCATCCAAAAGGCAATGTCCAGCAATATTTCAATGGGTTGAGCTGGCAATCTAGGGGGAAAGAGACCATCCGGCGGCTCCGATCTGTCCGGTCTATGCGGGGGCAGATGAAAGAATGGATCATGCCAGTCCTGCAGCTCCTGGTCAGGCGGGGGCACAACAGCGGGATCAGGCCACTCCCGAGGCTCCATCTCATCTGGCGGGATGAGAGCAATCTTGGGTAGCGGGGGGAATATCGCCGGCATTGGTACGATGATGGAATGTTGGGTTGACTGTGCGTTCTGGTGTAGTTATATACATAGTGAGATATAAAGATCTGGCTCTTGGCGCATGCTGTAGGATGAACAATGGTTCACAGCTCTCTTCGAAGCGGTTGACGCTGGTACGGTATCATGTGCGAGCTAAGTGCCCGGCCGGAAAGCCTACCCCTGCAACCTTCAGCAGGAATCACGCGGTAAACCAATGACGAAAGGTACTCAATCCTGCCTCCAGTCAGCGCCTTTTCTGCGTGTTTACAGCCTTGTGAGCCTTCTATGCAGTGGTGCGCCCCTTGGTTCCGTAGGGCCTTCTCGTGCGCTGCTGCGCATGGTCAGATGCCAAGAACAGCACCCTCAGAGCGTCTCAGCACCATTGACGCCTTCACCCACACCTTGGAATCGATTATTCCTCGACCGAATCCTCTGCACGGAATCTACATTGAACTCAAATATCTTTGCGATGAACCCCGACATACAAGGATACCTCGCACGGTTCCCTAGTGAGGTCAAATTCAACAATGCAGATCGTCTTTCCACGCTGACTTCCCTCGTCAGATTTTATCACTCACGCTGGCGCAGGTAGGCTCCGTTGTACCGAATGGAACCAAACAACGATGCTCGCTGCATGGTCACCCCTGGCTTACCTCGCTGCTGATTGGGAGCGTGAAGAAGGACAAGGATGCAAATGACCCGGCAAGCTATCGATTAATTGCATTGGAGTGCTGTATGCTCAAGATGCTCACTCATATCATCGGCCGGCGGCTGCGGCAGGTGCTGAGGATATCGGGGCCATTCCTGAGACATAAAACGGGTTCCAGCCAGACTTGCGTACAGCAAGTAACCCCTTTGTGCTCCTCTGCCTCATCGAGAAAGCCGAAGCTCTCGGGTACCGCTGTATGTTGCCTACCTGGATCTCAAAAATGCCTTCCCAGGGATGGACCGCTCGACAATGTGGGTTAAACTTGCAAAACTGAGAATCTCAGGCCTTATGCATATGATTGAGTGGTTGAAGCTTCTGTACAACAAGATCCAGTACATTGTGCGCCTCGATAATCGTTTTGCACCATCCTTCTACTTAATCGTTCTGGGGACTCTAACCGAAGACCCGGGCTCCCCTCATTTGTGGAATTTATTCATGTCAGACTTCGTTCTAGCACATCACCCACGAGACATCGAGTTGAATGGTGTCTACGGTGGCCGTAACCCGCCAGCTTCATTAGCGACGTGATCGATTGATCTCAACTGATCCAATCAAAGTACCCGGCCGTCCCATCAACTGAGCCCGGCCCATTGTTCTCTTTGAAGGTAGGCAGGCAACAGCGACAACTATATACCCAGTGGCTCCCCGGTAAATTTTCAATGTACTTACCAGCAATTTACCAGTACATAGTTTATTCTATTTGAATGTTTGCTACCGAACCATCGAACACGACTTGTCACAATGACGTCGCATGTGTGACGGCTGCACGCGCTCGACGCGTCTCGGCAAGATATTCAGTGTGCAACATGTTTGAGTCCGCCCTTGACAAGACACGGCCAGTAAGCATTCATTTATCCAATAAATTCATTTTCTTATCCTTGCCTAGACCTTGTAAGTAGCCCTCGGCCCCAGTGGCCTTAAGGTCTTCGGCCGAACGTGCGGCACTACCAGCTTCCGCCGCAGGCAAGTCTTTACTGCTTGAAGCTCGTTAATTGGTGTGTGCACTTTAGTAGCACCTGCAGGACATCCCAACTGTATTTTTGACTTTCTGAAACTCCGCCTTTGTTTAGTATACCACTCACTCGTCGTTCTCAAATATATCTTTGACTTCTTTCCTCTACACTATAGTGTTTGCAAAATATCCCTACTGTATTTTTGACTGCTTGAAACTCGTTAATTGGTGTGTGTACTATTGCATTTGCAGGATATCCCCAGTATATTTTTGACTTCCTGAAACTTGGGCTTTGTTGAAAGGTCTTGACGCACATATCGTCGACGCCGTGCCGAGAGAAGCACCCCGAGAAGAGGATCAAGTGAACAAAATTTGCACACATACGATACATAATTTGAGTCGATACTAAAGTACCCTAGACATTGGTGGAGCCCTCCTTTGGCTCTCGCAATCCTAACTGTTTGCAAATCTCGTTACATTCATGTTCAACAAGAAAGTCTCGAATGCCGAGTTTTCCTCCGTCATTGTGGCAAGTATCACCGGTGTTCCTGACGCGTTAATTATGAATGACAGTCAAAATAAAGGATTTAAACAGGGACTCACGACGAGGACTGGAAGTAAATAATGAATGGTCCACCGCCTTCCTCCGAATCAAGCCAGCAGTCTGTATGGCAATTAGCGACGGCAGTTATGGTGAATCAAAAACTCAAGGCTTACAGCTGAAATGATGATAAATGTAGACACCGTTGGACTTGTCGTACACGAAATGCGAGAAGGAATCAAGGAGACCATTGTATTTCCGGTTCTTGGAATCATGAACCATATCCTTGGTGTTGATCAGAGGAGTGTGAGAGTCATCTTCGCTGTAGAGCCATGTCCGACGACGAGGGTCTTGTAGAATCTTGAGGTCCGTCAGTGACAAAACTGAAGTGGAAATTAACTAAAAGCATGCAAAGAAGGACGGATGAAGGACGCACAGTACATCAAGTCGTCGGACTCTGCTTCCGAACTAAAAGAAAAGCCCGCATCCTGAAGTAAAGTCTCATATTGGTCCAGGAGATCTCGTGCATCCGCATATCGAGAAACCTCTTGAGCGAAGGGATCGGGGGAATTGACGTCAAGTCGGCGCTCCATGCTCTTCAACTCGGGGAAATCGAGCAAAAGGATGTTTTGAGATTTATTTTTGTGGCGCAGTTCAGCCTGAGTAGTGCGTCAAGTTGTAAGCCTCGAGTGATTCGGGGTAATGCGAAAACCTTACTATCTGAGTTTCGAATGGGCCAAATACCGCCTGGTCTGCCGAATCAATGGCTAAAAAATGGCTGTATGCAGCACCGGTGTAACGGACATAGCCCCGAGGTTTGCGATGAGTTGTGGTGGAGTCTTCCACGTCAATTACACCGCACCCAAGTCGCACGCGAAATGTCGGTGGCAGTTCGTCGAGTACAAGGAAGTGAGAAGAGGCTGAAGGGGCATAGATAGAATTGTACGTACCAGAAGATTTCGCTTTAGGTGTAACTGCCGCTGTGGGAGTCTCTGACATTGGGCGGAGAGGGATCTTTTCACAGACAATGTTGCATTTGTGCTGGCGCTTGAATTCTTCGAGACCTATAGGACCCTTGTCACCGATGTTTTTGCCCCCTTGGCGCCTGTGCAGAAAGAGATGTAAGCAATTTACAGACATATCCCGCACCAACAAAGACAAAGACATACGTATGCTGCATTAAATCAAACAAAACCAGTTCGTCCAATCTGCGTACACCGTGGATGTAGCGCGGTTCTTGTATACCTGAAGAACCCAGAGTAAGAGCTTGATAATTCAGGTCATAGACTGGAAATACCTTGGATGTCGACAAAGACAAGGCTCTCCATTGAGTCCTCCAACGAGAAATGGGCCAGAGCGTCACATGTCACCCCGAAAAGACCGCCGTTGCTCCCGGCGACATCAGTTCCAGAGAACTTGGTCGTTTGTATGGTGCTGAGAAGCGGGTCAACGATCCAGGCATGGTGTTTGCGAGGCCCTGAAACGACTTGAAGGATAAATGATTTGGCAACACGCAAATCTAGTAGGAGTAAGACAAATGTGAGAACTGTCAAGTGGAGACATACCTGCGATTGGATGGTTAACAAAGTTACTTAGACAAACTAACTTAGCCTTACAAAACTAACTTTACTTTACTTGTAGCAGACAAGTAAAGTAAAGTATGACAAAGTTACTTGTAAGTGACTTAAGTAACTTGTAAGTAACTTGCAAGTAACTTAAGTAACTTCAAGTTACATATGTACTAGGTACCCCAGGATCTATTTCAGCTTTGTGAGGTCGTGCCAGGTCCCAATTCATGCTCTCGCGACTATAGCTTGACGAACTTGGCGGGATTTGATGCCATCTGATGGCATAAGTTACTTTGTCTGATCGCATTGATCTAACTTGGCGGGGCAAGTACTTCCAAGTTACTTGAAGTTACCTTCAGTGATGTCAAATTAAAGAAAGTGAACAGACTTCCAGAGTGATTTGGGAGTTGTTTTCCGAAATAAATACAACATGAATGCATTCTAGGGCTCCAGACCGTACCGTATACGGGGACGGTCGTACATTTGACGGCCGTATTTGTACCTAGCCGTACCGCATACCATCCCGTACGCCCGAATCCGGATATTCCGACGGTATGGTACAGGTGGAAATACGGCCGTATACGCGAAGTAGCCGTATTTTGATTTGATCTGAACTGTTCTCAGTTTTTGCACCGATTCCAGGTCGAAAAAATCTCACCACATACCACAATGTCCTCAGGCAGCACCACAAGATGTTAACCTGAATACGAAACCCAATGTTTCAAAGATTTCTGTACAAATAAGTTTTGGAGGCTCACCACTGCCGCCTCAATGACTGATATCAAAGTACGCACCGTGAAATATAAACTGGCGGATGAATCCTGACCAATTGTCTAGACCATCCTCCGCAGCCGTGGAACTCCGCAGTAGCCAGAGGAGCCAGAAAAGTTAACAAATGAGTTCCAAAACTGAAAACAAAAAGTCAGATTCTAACCATATTTACCGGCCCAGGTTTTCCGACCTTGAACAGCGGAAAACATAACAGATTGAACACAAACTAATAATACGGCCGTCGAAATGGTAAGCCGTATTTCGACGGGTATTACGGTACACGCGGCATATGCAGTCCCGTCGATTTGGAGTGCCAGAGGCGCGACGGGACGGGACGTGTGCCGAATCACGGAACCCGTATAACCATCATGTACGGTTACGGTCAGGAGCCCTAATGCATTCTTGTTGGACAAAACAATCTGTGCAATGTTCAGCTGCCAGCAGAGCATCCCAAGTGAGGGAGATAATGACTGATTTGAGGCTAGAAAATGAGTAAACATCATGGATGCATAGCTCGCAATTTACCACAGACCAACTCGCAGCCTGATTGGAAACCATCTGGTCAATGTGCTATTAAAATCAGTGTTTCTGTCGCATTGTTCTTATTATTTCTCGCAATGTTAACGCATTTGCTAGTCTGTTGTCAAGCGCGGGGTCCCGATCAGGGTAAGCGCTTGTTACATAATGTGCACAGCCACAACACCTTTGAACCTCCAACCACGGCACCACTGCAAGAATTTTCTGCCTGTTTCAACGACTAAAAGAGCTTCCTTACCATTCCATGCCTTCTGGAATTTATTCAGCATTTTAGAGCACTATTCAGGGTTCGGTCCTTGAGCAGAGCACGCAGTCACATGATATATTGAGGATTTCTACCACCCGTTCCGCAGCATATCAAAAATTTCAAGCAGATAGGGAGGTTTGGAGCACTTCCATGAGTGTATTGCTATAAAATCTAGTCTTAGTATTGAGTCTGTAGGCACAAAACATCGAAAAGCGTCAATGTGGCTGTGCAGATTATGTAACAAGCTTTTACTCTGATCGGACCCCGCTGCTTGATAACAGACTTCAATACAACGAGGTACGAGTTCAGTAAATATTGAAGTCTGGCTGCGAGAGACTACGCATTTGCTGCATAGCAATGTGCATGATTGAACTTCAAGACCACAAGTCCAATAGTACACGCAGACATGGGCTAGAGGGAATGTAATGTCCAGTAATGAGTGCTCAAAACACTCCAGAGGTACAAGGCAGCCTCTACTGCAGCGCTTATGCACGATATTCTGAACTGTATAAGTTAGCTGTCAATGAGTTACTTTCGCCACGCGTGGGAAAAGTAAAGTAAAGTAAAGTAAAGTTCGGCCCTGCCAAGCCGAAGGGGCCATCAAAGTTAAAGTTAGCTCTGATAAGTTACTTTTTTCACTCTCCTGCGATTGAGACATTATTTGCCTTGGCCTGCTGCTCGAACCTCTTCAAGCACAGAGCCGCCTGCTTCTGGCAACGAAGCTCATCCTTGAGGAAAGACAAGTTCTCTTCCAGTGTCGGAGTATGACCACCAATGTCATAAAATGCTTTGGCGGCGTATCGAACTCCCTCAATAGTGAGCTGAAGGCGATACGTTACCGGTTGGTCCAGGTTCAAAACAGGGATAGAAACTTACAATATGCATTCGTTTGGTTTTTCCAGACGCAGAACTATCTTGCCGAACAGATGCTTCAAGGGAGACAGAATTTTCAGTCCAGACGGCGGCTCCGGTATCGTCCAAGGTGCAGTCGATGCGGGAAACGAGGACATGATCTTCGGTTCGCTGGATCGAGGAGGTATAGATATTTGCACCAGCCGGGGTGAGAGCGATGCCTAGACACAATGTCACAAGAAACTGTTTAAATAGCGCAAGCAAATAGAATGAAGAACACTCACGCTTCGAGGAATGGGCTGCCACAGTTGTAGCCTTGCGCTTTGACCCTGTAACTGAAGAAAGTTCACTGTCATACGAGAATTCCTAAGACACAAAGAAGAAATCATGAGTCAGTTGAAGGGTTTAAAAGGGGTCGACAGACCTCTTTGGCAGCCGCCGGTGGATAGTTGACCAAGGCTTGGATATCAAGAAGCCCGGCTTTGCGATCCTTGGCACTGATCCTCACCCCGGCGCTCTTCTGGAATAGCTCCCCGAGCGTCCCAGACATATGGCCAGGATCGAGAACAGTCCCAGATTGGGCGTATTGGAATGTTACGTCGTTCCTTTCCTTACTTGAGGAAATTTATAGATAGGAGGTTCAACAGACTTACGGAGTAATGCGGATGCCATATTCTTTCGCATAGTGCAGGTCGATAGCGGCCACGATAGCCACGACAACCTCAGAAAATAAAGCGGTATCATAAAAGTCGTGAAGGCAAGAAAGAAATCCGCTATTCTTCTCAAAAGCCTCGTGCATTTGCATTGAGTACTTTGGAGAGCTGAAAAGACATTGAATGAAAAGATAACATGATAGATAAGTTGCCGACCTTGACTTGAATACGAGGAATTGACTTGAGGTGCGCAGCAGTTCCACGAAGTTTCGACTTTGCGACAAGGTCGGGACTCTGAGCATTTGCCACAGCATTTGCATGAGCCTGACCCATAACCGCAAGAGCAATTCGGGCTTTCTCACGAAGCTATCGAAGATCAGAACTGAGAACACGGAAGGTACGAAGAAACTCAATGACGAACCTCAGGATTGCTGGTAGCAGGCGGCTGAGCCGGTGGAATATATTGTCCAGGATGGCGGGGATTGGGCGGATTATTGGTGGGGAGGTCGACATGGGCGACGGCATCATCTTTGCAGTAGTGAGTTAGGAGTATCTTGAGAGAACAAACCCCGTACCCCGCTCTTGGCAAGAACCACAGTCGTCAGCCTCGTCCATGAATGGAAAGGTATTCCCGCAGCCACGGCATGCAATCCAGTCAGAGTTACGAGAAGCTTCACGGTCTTTGCAGCGCCCACAGTTCACTTCGGTGGAGGAGAGCCAGCGATATTTTTTTCCACAGCCAGAGCAGATAGCCATCGTGGAAAGTAGGCAGGTAAGTGGAAAGCACGAAGGTAATGGGCCGTAGACCTCTGCGGTTAAATACTTGGAACGGTGGCACCATTATCGCCAAAGCAGTTTCCAAATTGGAACAGACACCGAGAGAGCGGGCAAAGCAATTTCCAAATCCAACCGAGCATCAAGAGCTACCAACGCTTTGATAAATGTGCCAGTGAGAGTGCCATTGTTCGTAAATTGCACCCAGATGGAATCTAGAGAAATAAATTCTGACCCCGAGTGCCAGGCGGACTACCAGAGCATAGGAAGACTAGAGTAAATATGACGTCGCCAAGCTGGGTGGTTGAGACAAGAGGGATAAAGGAGCTCGAGGCCGGCTTAAACAGTCAACCAAACTAACAGAATGACGGGAGATAGCAAGACCGTCGCGATCAACATGTGGGAAGAGATAGAGTCCGTGACCGTTACTCGATTGAATCTGCATTAAAGATTACTTCCACGGAGCAGTCAAGATGCGCGATCTCGAAATCTGAATATTGCATAGTTGAAAGAAGAATACCGCAAGACAACAAAATATATTTATTTGGTAGATATCAAGTCAAAGCTGGTTAATCATCGCCTTGAAGACATCCCAACCGTTAATGGCACTAACGTCAGGGCAACCTATACTGGAGTACAGTCCTTCGCACAGAGCAACCATCTCGTCTGTACCGAATTGGAAAAGTCGGGACGGTGTGTGCATCTCAATCAAGCGGTCCACGACGGCAACATCCACAGGTACAAGCTGATCTCGCCCACCCCATCTCTCAGGATGCTTATAGAACTCACCATGTGTCCCCCCAGTAGGAAGTAGCTTGTTTCGTTGGAAGCGGACACGGTGACGGCTGTTCTCCCGTCTGATGTCGTCGAGACGCAGCTGGACAATTTTTGCCCAGAGCCACAGCGAAACACCTCTAATCAGGAATGAATAGTGCAATAAGTGAAGAACAATATACGCACTGGTGGATGGGATCTTCTGGGTGAAATCCAGCGGAGATTTTACCGGTCTCATAGGCGTACTTTACATTTGCAAGCTCCTTTTCCCAGATCGGACGCCAGCCACGTTCTCGGGTGATATTGTAAACACTCTTGACGGAACGGTGCGCAGGTAGACTGTCAAGGGGGAGATCAGGCAGGTAGATTTGCCTGTTTTCCGGATGAGCTTTGTGTGATTTAGAAGCAATTTTGACATACCTCAACGAAGTCTGAGCCGCAGCGAGTCCACCGGTTTCGCTACCCATGTCGCTGGTAGTCTGCATTGGCATGCCTGTAAGGAAGAGGGTGAGCAATGATTTACCGAATTTATATTAAAAACATTACCTTTTTTTGCCCGTACCATCAGCAGATATAACGCAGGTGGAACATCAGCTGTGCGAGCGTCTGGAACCGCCCACAGATTTAACTCTTCCCGCGCGTATTTGTCGATGATTCCCCAGACCGCAATACCCATACATAGAAGAATTTTCTCGTGGCCGTCAACACACCATTCTTCGTTAGGACCCGCAGACCATAGACCACGCGTGTGTACTTTCTTTGCACCAGGCTTACGCATATCTGCAGCGTCTCGGTCGAGCACCCCGCGCATATTGTCTATGAATTTGCTAGCCATTCTATGAGTAATAAAATAGTGTTCCAAGGTTAGATTGCGCACCGAGGAACATGGATGGTTTTCAGAGAGAGCTTCTCTTTGATTTTCCGTCCACCCCATCGCGCCAAGGGGTCTTCTTGCGTGACAGCGAGGATAGCGGCACCTTTATCGACGTCTGTGAGACCCGAGTGGCGGGTAGTGCGAAGATTTTGATTCTTGATGATGCGCTCGATACTACGTAGCCTGCCAAATGTCAATACATAGTCCATCCCACCCGTCAATGTCGTACTTGACGGTGATCCCATGGTCGTCGGATAACTCCCGAGGCATATCGGGTTGTTTGATACCATCGTCGATATAGCCTTGAATCCATTGGGGGAGGTCAGGATATTGCTCCACTATTTTTGTCCTTAGTTTGAGAAAAATAACGGAGAAATACACGGTGGCATGACTGACAAAGAGGTCTTGAAGAGTGCTGATTTCCGCCAGTGGGGTTATTTGCTTTCGATTTACCCTTGTCATGGTCTGCAGGCATACTGGTAGCCGAAGGCGCAAGCCTTGAATCAAGTGGTACGAGGGAAAGTGCAAGAGACGCCAAGTTAAACGCGAACAGTCACATGTGTGACATTTAAATTTGTGACTCTCGATGGCACCCTCGAAGAAAAATAGATTGCTAGGTACCGATACAAAACTCCTTTGGTGGCTCTTCTTTTCTTAGCCTGAAGAGGACGAGAGGACAATGGGCCGGCGATGATTGATGGAGAGGCCGGTGATTGCAGTGCGTGCTTGATGGCATCAGAAATGGCACGTTGATGCCATCGAAAATGAAGCTGGCGGGTCCCGACCACGCTAGGTGTCCCAATTGCTCAAATTGAACACGCAGATGACATTCTGACGGTGTCACCGTGTCCCTCCGGTTTTCAAATCCATCTGAATGACCCGCAGTCCTGGTGCGATGATAATGGCTGCATAACATCAATCCCGAAGTGTCTGTACCAACGCTTTGGACGCCGTTAAAAGTCGACATATTCCTTCCATCTCGGAGGCCAATATATCCAAGAAGTCAAAACAGCCTGCTGCCTCGGGATAACCTTCGAGCTGGGATCCAAATTTATTTGGAGAGAGCGGTACAAAATTAAGGCGAAGAAGGCTGCTCGAGCTGCCAAAATACGGTGGGTCCCTGCTTATGGTACAAACAGGTGATTTAATGCAAAACGGGGATAAATGAAGAGTGCGTATAAAAATGAATATAAAACGGTTTCCACATGCGGGCCCTCCGATCCTACCACAAAGCCCCTTGCTGCTGCGTTGCCGTTCACGCGCGGCCTGGTCGATGTAATTTTTAGGTGTAAATAAATAAATCAACAGCCAAATACGAGCGGCAAGCACCCCCAACTCAAAGCAGCATATTGGGGCCATCAAAGAAACCACAGGCGGACGGTGTAAATTCGCCGTGGCTGCTGATTTTGAGTGTCGTGGCCCAGTAGTACAGGTATTGCTGCGTGGGCTTCGGCGCACGAGTTTTTGGAGTAGACCCGGGTGAAATAATCAGCAGCAGATACGCAACTGCGGGAGAAAATCAATGCTGTGGCGTACGCGTCGAAATATAACTTACCAATGGTGATGAGGAGTCCGAGGAAAATGAACCACCCTACTAGCTCAAGAGCTAGGATGGCCAACATGATGAAAACTGTCAAGGGGGATGTGGGCTATGAGCTATGTGGCGGTGCATAGACATCAACAAGAATACTGACTGAAAGAGGAAAGAAGCTTGAGGAGCCGACCTTCGGGGGGTGCGTTAAGGAGCTGCAAGAACTGCGCCCATCGCTGGAGTCTCTCCCCTAGCAGCGCTCGCTGTTGCTCGCGTTTCTCCTGCTGCTGACGCTCCCGCACCCTGTCCAGCGGCTGACCAAGTGGAGGGCGGTGGCCTTTTCTCCCACCACCGGCATGATAACGGTCGCGCTCCTTCGCCCGCCACACCTTCACCACCCGCGCCTGTCTTTTTCAGTACTTCAGCTCCTCCTTACGTTCTCGCTTCTCCCGCTGTCTGCGTTCCTCGGGCCCTTCTGGCTGGCACTGTTGTAGGTCAAGAGTTCAGGGTGACGTCTGTAACCGTTCTCTTCAGACTAATGTATTAGATATAAGATAATACACACCTGTAACCGTTCTCTTCAGACTGAAGAGATCGGCTACAGAGTTGGATAAATACACGACCGCCGTTGACCAAACACAACCCCGACCCAACGTCGTCCCCATTGAGCTGGACGCGAGGTCTATACTACAACACTCCCACTGACCTCGCAGTCCAGCTACTCCAAGCCCATCATACGACGGCATCGGACAGTCGCGTCGCGTGGAAGAATTTTCGTGAGGAGATCCGCGGGGTTTGCACCGGATTGGCAATAATGAATAGTGATGTCCTTGTTTTCGACGAGGTCGCGAATGTAATGGTACTTCAATGCAATATGTTTTGCCTTGTCGTGCATGGCTGGATTCTCGGCAACAGATATTGCCGACTGGTTGTCGCAGTGCATTGGCGACGGGTGATCGAAGGGTTTCTCCATGAGCTCGCCGAGCTGGTTCCGCACGAAGATCAGTTCTCTGCCAGAATGACTGGCCGCGATGTATTCGGCTTCCATCGTCGATTGCGCAGCAACACCCTGCAGTCGGCTGATCCACGAGATGGCGGCGCCGGCAAGAATAACAAGAGTGCCGGAGGTGGATCGCATTTTATCTTTGTCACCTGCCCAGTCTGCGTCCGTGTAGCAGAGTAGGGTCCTGAATAGAGTCATTGACATCCGTCCTGGTCCGCGATACGTGATCCCCAGATCTAGTGTCCCTTTGATGTATCGCAGAAGATGCATCATTGCGTTCCAGTGCTCGATGCCCGGGTTCGAGCTAAAACGGCTGCCAACTCCCACTGCAAAGGCAATGTCGGGGCGTGTCCCAAGCATCCCGTACATCGCAGATCCTAGCACACCGAGATAGTCCTTGCCGACCATGAGCTGTCGCTCCTCGGCAGTTTTTGGCGACATGTCCTTGGTCAGTTTCACGCCAACTGGGAACGGAGTGGAGACGGGTCTGCAGTCGGCCATCCCGAAGCGTTCGAGCACGCCTTGGAAATATTTCTTCTGGGAGATACGCACAGTTCCGGCTTCGAGGTCCTGTGAGATCTCTAAGCCGAGGCAATACGACGCGACACCGAGATCCTTCATCTTCAGGCGGGCGGACAGCTTTGCTTTGATGACATCCCAGGTAGGTTTATCGTTTGTTGCTCCCTGTAGATCGTCTACATAGAGAGCAATGACAACAATGATATCACCACGTCGGCAGAGGTAGATGCTGTGGTCGGATTGAAGGCGCGTAAAGCCGAGGGATTTAAATATTGAGTCGATGAGGCGGTACCAATGGCGGGAGGCTTGTTTAAGACCGTAGATGGATTTGCGTAGTCGCAAAACCATTTCTTCACCGTGCACGTTAAGTTTGGGAGCGAGACCGGGAGGTTGGGACATATAAATTTCCTCGTCGAGTTCGGCATTGAGGAAAGCTGTTACGACGTCCATTGGTAGATTGTGAGACCGAAGTGAGCAGCGATGGCGAACATGATACGCAGGGAGGTGAATTTAACGACAGGGGCGAAGGTCTCTTTGTAGTCGATGCCGTAGATTTGGGTGAATCCACGTGCAACAAGCCGAGCTTTGAATCGCTCAAACTCGTTCCACTGGTTGTACTTCACGCTGAACACCCATTTGCAGGTTACAATCCTTCGACCCTCTGGAGCATCAACATAGTCAAAAGTCCCAGTGTCCACCATCGATCCAAACTCGAGCATCATTGCGTTTGCCCAATCTTCCGAGTGCGTGCTGGCCATTGCTTGCTTGAACGTCAACGGAACGACAATGGGAGCCTCGGGAATGCGTGCAGGACGAGCATGAGCTTGGAATTCGGGCTCATACTCCTCCTCCTCAAGCACAGGCTCGTCCAACTCCATTTCTGGCTCCTCAGGCACTGACGGCGTTGTCTTAGCTTTATATCGGCCTTTGGGAAGCTTCGCGCGCTCATCCACCATGTCCTCGAAACGGGCAGGAAGTCTTCTTGCCCGCGGCACCTTTGGCGCCTCTTCAACAATCTCCGGTGCGTACTCTTCGGGCTCCTCGTCAGCCTCAGACCTGGTGTCTTCGTCTGCAAGAATTTCGACCTCTGGTGCAGGATCGTCGGAGGTAGTGGGTACCTCGGCATCGGCAGGTGGATTCGGGACAATGGGGGGTAAATTTCGAAGGTCCGTGATGACTTCAGTCCATCCAGAAGTCTTTCCGCGCTCAATGAATGTCACGTCCCTAGATTTGTAGACCTTGCGCTTCACGCGATTGTAACACTTGTAGGCCTTCGATTGTGTACCCGGCAAGTCATAGTACCCCAATAAAATGCATTTCACCGTCGTATCCGCGAGCTTTGGGCGGCCTTTGACTGGGAGCACTGAAACGTACACCTCACAGCCGAACGGCCGTAGGTGACCGACGTCCTGGCGATGTCCTGTCCACGCCTCTTCTGGGATGCGCCCATCCAACGAGGAACGTGTCGGGCAGAAATTCCGAGTGCTTGCACCATACGACACGGCATCTGGCCAGAACCCAATAGGGAGCTCGGCCCTCGATCAGATTGGCCCGCGCGCTGTCCTCCAGCGTACGATTGATGCGTTCTGCTACACCACCTTGCTGCGAACTGTGAGGGGCGGTCGTCTGATGGATAATTCCCTCAGATTCCAGCAACACCTCGAACTCGTCGGACGTATACTCTCCGCCGTTGTCCGTGCGGATAATTCCAATTTTCTGGCCTGTAGCTTTCTCCACCCGTGCTTTCCATGTACGAAACCGTGCCAACGCACTGCTCTTAAGCTTCATGAAGTCAACATCGACATGCGCGGTGTAATCATCGGTGAATGTGATGAAAAAACGGCTCCCGCCGATTGAAATTGGCAATGGCCCACAAACATCAGAGTGCACGAGCTCTAGAACACGAGTGGCCCCGCTTTCGTCCTCCTTTTGGAAACGCCTTGCGTGGAGTCTTTCCCCGCAGACAAGCATCACATGTGAAATCATCTCCCGCAATCCCCATCTCCAGCCCATCGACCATCCCAGATGCGATAAGTTTTCTGAGATCGGAAATATTCAGATGGCCGAGGCGCCGGTGTAGCGTGAGGATGTCGAGGCGCTTACCGGCAGGCGCGGGCGTCTTCGCTTTGAGGACAGATGGCCCCGGGGAACTGCTGTTCGTTGGTGGTGCAGAGCCAACAAGATCGAGAGTATAAAGACCGTCCTTGAAAATGGCTTCGCACAGAACTTCACCGTGCAACTTGATGAAGCACAAGGTTCCCTCGAACTCGAGCTTTACCCCGGGGATAGCCGTCAACTGACCAACGGACAGGAGGGACCCCGCGAGTTTCGGAACGTACAGCGTTCGTGTGAAGTCGATATTCCGGTTCCCCTTCGGGGTGACGATGCTCCGTCGACTGATTCCATGGCCAGTGGCGTATATCTCACTGTTATCCCCGAGCTGGATGGGAATTGGTTTCTTGAGAACAGTGAACGTGACGAAAGAAGAGCGGTGCGGGGTGAGGTGACGAGAAGAGCCCGAGTCGACACAGAGAGTATCCTCGCGAAGGGCACTTGTTGTCTTCTTCGTGAGAAGGACCTTCGGCTGGTCATCAACTGCGGTGTCATACGCAACTTGCGCGACGCGGAGTTTTTCCTTGGCTTGTTCCTTTGGAGTGAGCGGGCAGTCGCGCACGATGTGACCTTTCACACCGCATCCGTGACAGACGACCTGTTTCTTCCAGTCACTCCCACCACTGCCGCCACGTCCTCCACGTCCTCCTCGTCCACGCCCTCTCTGTTGCGCAACATAGGCCTTCACTGCTTCGACTGCCAGTTCGTCATCACGAGCTTTCGCCAACGCAAGTTTCTCGGTGTGCGCAGTAAGCGCGTGTTCTTCACGACGTTGGGCCTCGAGGATCCCCCGCTGCCGAACCTCTTCTTCCAGAAGGACAGGAGTAACAGTGAGGACGTTGGTGTGGCCGGTGAGTGAAATGCTTTGCACCAGAGAGGTGAACTCGAAGGGGAGACTTTTTAGGGTGTACTGAAGCAGTTTATAGTCGGACAATGGGTCGTTTCCGCGCTTCAAGTCACCTGCGTAGCCTTGGATGATGTCCAAGTGGTCCTGCAGTGGTCCACTCTCGATCCCTGCATACTTGATGGTCGAGATTTTATCGTGTATCGCGATCATCGACTGCATCCCCTGGCGCTGATAGATTGTGCGCAGGTTATTCCACATCTCCGCGGCCGTCTGCGCATCTCGGATGTACGCAATCTGGTCGTCGCTGACCATCTCGATGATGCGTCGTTTCGTCTTTTCATCACCCTTGCGCCAGTCTGGGTACGCTGGGTTTGAGACCCTCCGCATCAACAGTTCCTGTGGCTGGGGAAACAGCGGTCTGCTGCACAATCATGGTAGGGAAAACCCATGGACCGGTGATGTACTTCCAGCGCTCTTCATCTTCCAATTTCGATTGAACCTTGAAAGACCAGGTGTCCCAGTTTTTGCCGTCGAGCAAATTAAATGCGTAGCGCGTCGAGCTGGAAACGGCTAGGGTGCCCATAACCTGTTGTAGGTCAAGAGTTCAGGGTGACGTCTGTAACCGTTCTCTTCAGACTAATGTATTAGATATAAGATAATACACACCTGTAACCGTTCTCTTCAGACTGAAGAGATCGGCTACAGAGTTGGATAAATACACGACCGCCGTTGACCAAACACAACCCCGACCCAACGTCGTCCCCATTGAGCTGGACGCGAGGTCTATACTACAACAGGCACTTCCTCTGCTCGCGCTCGTGATCCTGCACACGCTCTCGCTGTTTCA
Organism: Mycena olivaceomarginata; assembly: GCA_029378375.1. Classification (NCBI taxonomy): domain Eukaryota; kingdom Fungi; phylum Basidiomycota; class Agaricomycetes; order Agaricales; family Mycenaceae; genus Mycena; species Mycena olivaceomarginata. The sequence continues at coordinate 99,012 of JARKIC010001130.1, read as the reverse complement.
GCTCCCTCTCCAAGCGTTTCCTCTCCCGACGTTGACTCTCCCAGCGTTCCCTGTCCAGGGGTCCCCACTGAGTCGGAAGCCCTTCCACCTTCAGCGAACCCTTGCTCAGCCTCGAAGTAAGCCGGTCCAGATGCCGATAGGACAAGTGGGCGATAGTCAGGAAAGTAAGATCGCTCGAAAAAATCCGGTCAAGCAAGCGGGCCTTCCCAGACGGTCTGTGGAAATCCATTTGGAGACGGAAGGTTGGAGTGACAAGGACGTTTCCTTCCAAGCCTGTATTCATACCATCCACATGCTGCGGGATCCACCTTCTGGTGCGGGTCACTTGTATGGCGGTTCGATCTTTCAATCAAGAGCAGTGATCGGGCTGTGCGGAGTTTCTCACCAATGGCCGAGCAGGGCTTGCGCTCGGACGTGTTCACAGCGATGTGAGCCTGTTGATATTTCGACCATTTGCCAGGAGCCACAGGCGTACAGTAAGTGTCGAACCGAATCAAATCAACGGCAAAGACAGACACTTATCATGGAAGTTTGCAGATGTGACTATTGAGAGAGCTGTGGTGAGATGAATTGGACGATAATAAGATGCTGTATGAACGTGAATAAGATGTATCGTCGTTCCGTAAAGGCTGTTAGACGTTGTCGTGCTATGTCAGATATGGGGGAAAGGCGCCTGGCGTGCTATGCTGGGCAGTGCCTACATGATGTTGCTCCGAATTCACTGCTGTGCGGACAATGTGCGGACGTGTGCATACTGTACTATTTCGACCAAGTGTTCATCAAAATTATGTAATTTCTCATCCGAGAAGGCCGAAAAATTTTCTTTGAGTTAAGACGATTTTTGCACACATCAAAAAATCTTGGGTGTGACGCGTGACTGAACACTTGGTCGAAATAGTACAGTAACCCAGTAGAACACTGTAGAACAGCAAGCTCACATGAGTCACATCTGTCAACAGTAACAGACTCAGAGGTCCGACGGTGACCCGACAGCGTGTCAGCCCTTTGCCATCTACCCGATAACCTCTCGAGGGAGACGCGAAATGGTGCTAGCGTGTTCTCGTCGTCGATGTCGTCAGAAAAAAACTTTGCCGCTTGCCGGGTGCCGTTGATGGCGACACTCATGCGCAAACAAACGCGTCGCGTCGCGTAATGGCGACTTTCTTCACAAATGTCAGAAGGTTTTTCTCAGTCAGATCTCACAGAATTTCTGTGAGATCGGCATATCTTCCCCCAATATAATTCCTACATGGGATCGCAGAATATGGGGAGGATGGCAAAATCTTGCGCTCTCCCGATTACTTGAAATAGCCGTACAACGCTCTCAATAACATGAAACTCTATGAGATGTGACGGGATAAAGCGGGAGTAAAGAGATTTAGAAATTCGTGGCGGTCGTTGTGTTGGAACATGGTGCCCCGATAAATAGTTCTTCGCGCGGCACAAGCGGGCGGGTGGAACGAAATGATGAGCAGCAGGTAGGCCACTGCTAACCAGCACACCAATTGTGATGAGGAGTCCCAGGTAAATGAAACACCCGATTAACTCGAGCGCCAGAACCGGAAGCATGATGAAAACTGTGCATATGTAATCAGCAACGATTTCGCGAAGATGCCGACCGGAATGCTTGCTGAGTGATGAGAGAAGTGTGAGAAGGCGACCCTCTGCGGATGCATCCAGCATTTGAACGAGCTGTGCCCGCCGATAGTGCCGCCCCCGCTGCCGCCGCTTGTGTTCCTCCTTTTCTTCACGCTCTCGCTCCCGCTGCTCCTCACGGTGCTCGTAATCCTGCCGTTCTTTCTCCTCTCTCCTCTCTCATCTCGCGCTCCCGTTCTATGTTGAGGAGCCACCGCCGCACTGGCCTCGTCTCGTACCTCCTCCGAGTCTGCTGCTTCATTTCCTCAACTTGCTCAACGTCGAAGTGCACTGGCATCCGCCGAAAGGCTGCTAGCTCGGGCACGGATTTGGGATGTTGTTTTGTAGTCGACGAGAAGCAGTTATATCAACTCCTTGTGCATGCTGCGGAATGGCTAATGTTTCACAGCTTCCCCACAGCATCCTACAAATTCAACATACACCTTCCGTTATTTTAACAGCATATGCCAGCCAAATGGCGAAAAGCACTCATACTTCTGCCGGCAGTGCTGTTGGGCGCGTATTTGACGTAAATCTGAGACGCCGAAAATGCCCTGGCGGTGGCAGTTCTGGGAGTGCGTTAGTACAACGTCTTCCTTCTTCAGCCCCTCGTACGCAGCCGACTGGAAGGTGTTTAAACATGAACCCCGACATGCAGGGATATATCGTGCGGCTATCCAGTGAGCCTAAACCCATCACGATGCTTATCACCCGCCCAATTCTCTGCAGACTTTGTTACCCACATTGGTGTCGGTAAGTACAGGGATCACTGGAGTACCGCAACAGCACCCCACTCTCTGACCTCCCTGTCACAAATAGCGATGCTCATTGCATGGTCAACCAAAAGCCCCCGCTCTTACTATCAACTGCTCTTCGCCCAAATATTTTTCATCCTCATCGGTGTCCTCATATCCATACGGCGTAACCAAATCAGTATAGACGATGCTGAATTCGCAGTCATTCTCACCCGCTCGCCTATCTGCACCTACTGCGTGCTTTTCGTTCTTCCAAGGCTTTTCATCAAGACCCTCGGTGGTAGGCTGAAAAATGCCGTCCACAACCTGAAACAACTCCCAACGGATCCGGCAGTGGCGTGGAGGGAACTGATTATAGTGTTAAACTATCAAGCGATTGGCGATGGACTATGTGGCGGTCTTATTCTGGTTTTATGCTTGGCGCTGGACATTTCCGTCCAACTGAACGGCATCACAAGAGTGTATTCTTCCGTCCAATGCGGACCTGGAGAGTGTTGGGAAGCTCAAGGTGGTCGGGACGCCGGCACTGTCCGTCGTTGGGCTGCTTTGGGTGTTGCCTCGCTACTCATATACGAGTCTGTACTCGTACGCCACCAAAAGCTAAGGTGGAAGCTTATGCATACTCTCGCCGGTAAGACGCCCGTACAATTTCCTGAAATAATACACCAACTCATAGAGACGCGCAGCGCGGCATCCATCGATCAAACACAGATTTCATTGGAAACGAGTGATGTAAGTATCCTGTGAGTTTCAGTCAAGCTACGAGATTCAATTGAATTGAATGACACAGATATGGCTTTAGTGCGACATGGTCGGTATATTTTGTACCGTTCGGAACTCTGTCCACACTCACTGTCTTATCGGCAGGTATATAGCGGTAAAACTGCACCCATGGATACCTGTCATTTATTTGGTGGTTCTATTTGAAGACTGGTCACGAAAATTGACACTATGGACGGTGGAGCCCGATTTTGAATTTTCCTATGGCCAGGTGCGTTTTCGTTTGGGCTATTACAGCACCAATTGATCATGACGTGCCCTTACCCATAGTTTCTGGCACTCGCTCCAGCCGTTCCCGTTGCATGGGAATGTGTAACACTTGCTATAAGTCGCCGCTCCCAAATTCTGCAGATCCCGAAACTGCTGCTCAGAGATGTCGTTTGGATTGTAAGCGGCAGAGGCGAGTCTTGGAAGGCAGAGGAAGAGCTTCAGCTCAATGATGTATGGGACGCATTTCCACCCGATGTGCTCGTCGTCGAGCCTGGGCTGCCCACTCACGCGAGGAAGCCATCTGCAACGGCTCGTAATCCACGGCGAAGACGGAGGGGGGCGGCTCCTGGACCCTTAATTTTACCGGAAGTAGATTTGGGGGAGGTATCCCTCGTAGACTGTATGGTTTTTGACCGATAGCCACCGCATGTATACCCTTCAGAGGTTTCAGCCAAGGGTGTCTGGAGCCGCACGCACCGTTGCGATACTGAACACTGATATACAGGCATGGGGAAAGACTGTTGGAGGACACAGACAGTGAATTGATATGTTTTCCTGCTCGCCGAGATGCCCAAAATCCTGCCAGGTTCCAACGCGTTCCAACGCCGAACCGAACCTGGGTGCCGGTTCAGGTTTGAGATTCAGCGAGTGCCTGAACCGAACCTCGATATCACTAGAGAGGAGTGATGGTTGAGAAATGATATTTACTTAGACCAAGTCGAAGGAAACTGGAGCGCTATAAATGTCAGACAAGCCAAGAGACTCAAAAAAAAGTAGTTTAAGTATACGAGCCCTCACATGAGTCAGCCAGGTCCGATCAAAAGCGTGGTCGGAGATGGCCGGTCGGAGACAAGGTCCGATCCACCTTTTGCCTACGCACCCCTCACTCTGAGTGGATCTGCCCCAAGGACATCACTGATTCAGAGTCCGATATTCCTGACATAGTCTTGCCCTATCTCCTCCCCGGTGCTGCTTCCTAAGCACCTTGCTTTGGGTTACCTAACCCGATTTCGTGCCGTCCTTCTCACCCTATCACCAAGTTAACCACAGCACAACGCTCCCGACGGCGCCTTCCCGTCTATTGCAGTCTGCCGGCAGCCGCTCCACTCACCGCCACTCCAGCAACACCACCTCACTGCTGCCCTAACCTCTGCCGATTACCTTGCTGGCAACCGCCGCCACTGCTCCAACAACTTCCAACAATTTCCCTGCTGCCGCTCGCGAAGCCGCCCCACCCGACGATGACGCCGCCCACATGGCTGCCGCTACCGCGCCCTTCCCTCGGCTCGGCGTCCATCCACCGCATCCGCCATTGTCTAGTCGCGGAACTGCCTGCCATGCCGCTGCACGCGCTCGGACTTGTCCGTGCCTGCGCTGCCTTCACCTCATCCCGCCCAACACCACTCGGGCCGGCAGCAGCTGCCCGCCGTTCCCGTGGCAAACAAGAGCGCCATTTAGTCTTTGCCACCACGACCCGCAACACCTTCGCCGTCACCACGCCGCCGCCGACATTTGTGAAGACTTCATTTCAGTATCCGTGTCCCGATATCCACGTCAAAACTGTATGTGTCCGTCACCGTCATCGGGTCTTCAGTGAGTCATATTTACTCCTCTCGTCCTTCCTTCCCCTCAAGTCGTCTCTCTCTTTCTTCCTTCCACTCCCAACATTTTGTATCAGCCCTGATCTCGTCCTTTAACATAATTCTCGGAATCCCGGTTCCTGGACCTCCCCAAAAGCACATCGTACATGGAGTGTGGATGGATGACGATGAGATTCGGGGGCAGCTAGGTACATTTTTCTCCTCCTTTTTTTCGCTTACTTTTCCTCTTCTTCCTATTTTCCTCTCATATCTCTACTGGGCGGCCAGCCTCTGCATCGTTCTGCATTCAGGACGAAACAGCAGCGTAATGCTGTCTTTTTAATCCCCTTGATTTATTCTTTCCTTTCGTTTTCTATTCCTGCCCCTCGTACTCAATAATCCTCACCCAGCCCGCCTTCACCAACGAACCCTGAACGGCTTCCCCCGTCGCGTCCCCACAACACCGCGTATACGCGCACTAGAGAGGACGCGCCGCACTCTGCGCCACGCAGTGCGCGTACGTCTCCGCCTACATCATCTATCCTCGAGCTACGACACCATAACGATGCGCAGTATGAAGACGACTTGGTAGGCTTTTTTCTGATCTGTCTCTTCCTTCGTCAAGGCGTTTTTGACAGCACACCCAGTTCTCCTCTTTCCACACGATCCTGGGGTGCTCGTCAACATCCTCGTGGCCGTGCAGTTCTCTTGAGGTGAGATTCCCCCTCTTCTTAGTATGCACAATTTACTTACGGCCTTCTGGTACCTGTAGCTTAGTCTCGAACATGGTTAGCCAAGTTGCGCCGGCCCGTTTTCCGCCGACGCGGGAGGAAGAAGACCGGTACGTCCTACCTCACCTTTGCTCATCTTTTTCTCGTTATCATGCTTTCTTTTCTTCCTGCTCGTCTTGTCGAGACGTTGCTTCTTCTTTTTCTGGAGTCAGGAGCACCGCCGATATTCTCCTTTGACTGTCTTCTTCACACATTTACCACGACCCTCGGACCCCCGGGACTACTTCCTTACCCATCACTACTGCTCCCTGCCCTTTGTCTACCCGTCCTCGTCCTCCTTCACTTTCTTTCCATTGGATACGTCTTTCTTCCTTTCTCCTCTTTCATATTCCCACTTTTTTCATGTCATTTGCGTACACCTCGCCGCTGACCATTTCCTTTCTAGATCCACGTCCTCTTAGGCACGCCAACGCAGTGACGTACCCACGCCCCGGCGCACTTATATTCCGGCTTATTCGAAACGCTGGACAGCTACTTCATAGGGGTGCGCGCCGTATCTCATATATTTAACAGTAACTGAGGAAATCTTGTTCGCGGTTTAAGGGACGTTTTTCCTGTGAAACATGTATTTCAGGATACGCTAATAATGATGAAATTCCAGTAATAAGAATAAAAAAGTTGTCGGTATAGCACGCATGCTACTTCCACGTTTGCTTGATCATATGCGCACCGCGCTCTGCAACCACATAGGTCGCCGCCTGGGTGTGCCCCGCCGGCACGATCGGCTGTGATTCAATTCGTCAATTCCCAAAACTTACATTGAAATATAATAACTCACCAGAACAGACGCGTCGATAACACGGAGCCCCCGCAATGCCCTTCACCTTCAGGTCCGGGTCCACGACACCGTACTGCGCCCCCTTTGGGGACATGCCCGCCGTCCCGACGATGTGATACCCGGGCCCCGCGTGGCTACGGACGAAGTCCACCCTCTCGGCGGGGGTCATTGCGGTGAGGTCAACCGCCGGCCGCGCCGAGGTAGCCGTCGTGGTTCCACGCCGGCGCGCTGAGAAACTTGAACAGGAGGGCGGTGCCCTCGGCGAGCGCAAGTGCGTCGAATTCGTTGGTGAACAGCCCGGGATCGACGAGCGGCGGGGCGAAGGGGTCGTTGCTGCTGAGGGATACCGATGATTGATGTGCTCAGAACCTATATAAGAAACACACAAATAACCCCACTTGACTCGAGAGCGGTACAGAAACAGTCCAGAGACTGTTCCAACAACCAACAAACAATCAAACGGCAATATATGCACGTTTCCAAAGATCCCGACGAGTTACAGCCCCTAGTACAGGGCCTTGTAAAGGTTGTAGGGAGAGGTTTCGTATCTCAAAGAGATAATAGAGCAAGCTGCGTAGAACGTGTTTCTAGACACAGTGGAAACGTTGTTTCCAAACAAGATAGATTTATAGCTTCGCAGCGTGTGTGTGTGTGTGTGTCCAAGCGACAGAGAAACAAGTTTTTAAAGTAGTCCCGTAGACTCAAGTAAGGCCCCTAGTTTATAGGCCAAGAACGTTCACAGAGCTTTCCCTAAAGAGGTACTTTCTGAGCAACGCCAGCAGTCACGTTTCCAAAGTTTTCCCTTGACGGTACTTTCTGAAACCCGCTCCGCAAACAACAACAATAACGTTTCTTTCAACAGAGTCCCAGATCCAACAGATTCTCAGAGTTCAGACAGTTTCCAGGCAAAGCCCAAGTGCGTTTCCAGAATAATATATGATTCAGAAACAATTAAGATTTCGACTAATAGTGCTACTCTATAAGAGTGCGTTCGCCGAGGATCCCAGATCAACCCAATGCGCAAGCGTATAGCCTACTAGTTCGGGGGAAGATGCTGTGTCCATCGTAGAAACACCCTCGGATACTTATACAACCGCCAAGACACTGTTACAAAGCCCAAAACACAATCCCAATGAGTCAAATGTCCGTTTATCCGCCTCTTTAACCGCGTTTCCGTCGGTTGTTCTTCCGAGCGTCGCCTCCCATTGGTTCCCAACTGCGAGCACGCCATGTTCCCTTGCCAATTACGAGGCAGGAACCCGTCAGCAGCACCCCCTGTATTATTCAGAGGGTGTGTCGATCACCGATAGATCGGCACTGCATCTCGTTCGACCTGTTTCCGCTTCAACTCAAGTTTCCCCTTGGTTCCAAGTACGGAACTTGATAGTACTCCTTTGTAGGTCTCGGTAGATACCCGTTTCTCTAGGGTTTCCCAGAAAGGGTTCTTGAGAAAGAACCTTAGAACGCCTTTAGAGTTGTGATCCGGATCCACAGAATAGCCGACCACCTGTTTCGGTGTATCCTCATCCGATGGAAACCGGCAACTCTGGCAACCGAAACACTCGTGACCGAACGCGTCTCCCCTAGCGTCTCAACACAACACAACACATTGCCAACTCCCGTTCCCTTGACCCGTTTCCGTTGCTTAAGTGAATGTTGGAAACAAGTCAAAAGAAGTTCCTTGACTTATTATCTGGCTGCACGTTTCCCTTACAGTTTTCAGGGCGAGACTAGCCAATGGACGTTCTAATTCCTTAGAACGTCCACCCGTTTCTCTGTGGTTCGCCCAACAGCTACCAGGAACCAGTACTGTTGCATAGAAACAACAGTTTCAGCAATGAGCACGATCAGAAACACGCAAAATTACGTGTATCTAACCATGGCCCAATTGCTGGCTTATCACCGAGCCGCCTGAACGAGCGAAGGTTAGTCAAGGGTCGATCCAGCCAACAGGCAAGATTCAAAACGGGGACGCACGGCTGACGGGGCTGATCATGGCCATTGCGAGGCTGATGGAATTGCCGGGAGCACCCAACCCCGATGGCTGGAACAAAATCTCGAAATGGGGTGCGTCTGGGCTGGGAGACGGATCCGCATGTACAGCAAACGCAGGTGAGTCCGGGCTCAGCCGGAGCCACCCCGCGTGCGTTCCGGGGGTGGAGTCCACCAACGGTCCCGCGCGCGACTGTTTCCACTGCGCGAGCGCCTCGTTGAAGACCGTGGCATTCTGGAAGAGCGAGTCGGTGGTCTGGTTTGAGTTCACTGCCCATCTCAGACCAGTGTAAGGATGATCCGACGCGTTCTTCCCAACGCTCGGAAGGTCCACCATTGTCTGAATTCCCAGTGCTTGCAAGGCTTTGCGATCCCCGACTCCAGAGTTCAGCAGGATGCGTGGGGTGCCGATCGTTCCCGCGGAAAGAATAATCTCCTTCGACGCTCTTGCGACGAAGAGCGAGGATCCTGCGGAGCCAATCAGACACCGAACGGCACAGATGCAACGAAACAGCAAGGGACGCACCATGTCGGAATTCTACTCCCCCAAAGGCGGGTGTGCCAGGTAAGGCAGGTGAGCCTGTGCGCGCGAAATCGACGAGCTTCGACACTTGTGCATTCAGCAACACATCAAGATTCGGTCGCTGGATAACTTTCGGCTTCAAGTATCCCGTCGCAGAGGAGCTGCGCTCTCCATTACCAATCGTATACTGCAGCCAGCCTTACTTGGCTTTCAGTAACTAATTGGTGAGAGTGATAGCTGTTGAGCGCACCGATTCCCAATGGTTTCCCAGAATTCATGTCCAAATTGAACGGGAAGTCTTTGGGAAGCTCTTTCGTCGTTTGTATCACCCGCTGCTCGAAATCAGAGTAGGAGTAGCCGCTGATGCTGACCGAGATAGGTCCTTTCGTGCCGTGAACAGCGGGGTTGAATTGGCCCGTCGTGTCGTGCTTATCGGCTGGTGCAGTCCATTTCTCGTTCTAGAGTCAATTCGGGTCAATGTTTGCGCGAAATGCCGCATTGAGTACATACCTTTAGGAAATAAGGGAATATCTTGTTCCAAGACCACCCATCGTCTCCCGTCAGCTTTGCATATCGGTCGAAGTCGGCTGCTGCGCCACGGGTGTATGCCAAGCCGTCTTTTGTTCATTTATTAATCGATATGTCGGCACACTAGGTGAAGGAAACCCTTACTGTGCGAACTGCTTCCCCCCAATAGGTGCCCTGGTAAATTGTTCAGACCATGCCACATCGCCTTACAGTGCTTTCTACCCACCTTGTAGGTAGTCGAAAACATGGCCCGCTGCTCCCGCTTGCGGTGTCGTGGTGTAATCTGCGCACTGTTAATTAGTATCTCCGGTACCAGGGATTTCGGCATACTCCAGCTGTACGGGCCAGCAGCGTTCGCAAAGTCATTCGAAATGAATGGGATTTGCGCGTCGAGGACACCCGCGTTTCTATTCTCAATCAGTGGTAGCCCATCGGATGGGTCGAACCTTGAAGATACTTACGACGGTCCGGCTTCCAGCACTAGAACAGATACTTTGGGGTCTTCCGTCAAGCGGTTTGCAACGGTATTTCCCCCCGCACCCCCTGGAATAAGTTTAGTTTTGAGAATCAACGTGAGGCTGCACGGGACGGACGTACCTCCAACGATGACGAAATCATAGTGCAGACTGGGAAGGTCAGCAACGTTCTCGTACAGCTTACACAGGCCGACACCGCTGAAGAGAGATATAGTCGCCAATACTGGGGTAAACATCGTGGGTGGGCCTGGTTTGACCTCGGATTTGTGGGGCCATCTTATAGGTTTTTCAAGCAAGTCAGATGATACGCTCTTCTCCGAGTCGAAGCCGAAGCCGTGGAATTAGCAGTGTCATCACAACTCCTATTACCTAAACGAGCAAAGGCTTGCCGGGAGACCCCCGACCCTGAGGTTCTAACTTCTTTGAGGGTCTACTGTATGCGCGCGTTCCTCCAAGGAACTCCTGTCGACATGGGTAGCACTAAAACAAGGTACCCACCATCCAGAACTGAGGCGCACAGGGTCGGTAAAGCAAATTCAGGCCCACCAAAGCAACTCCAGACGGAAGAGTTTGTTCCCATGCCATCTCCTGATTCACGACCCGCCGTAGTCGAAGTTGAGAGCCGCAGAAGCCGTGGCGTGGAAACTTGCGTGCCGCTCACTTAGTCACTAGTCTGTTAGGGTTTGTTCTCCCCCAGAAAAAATCAGATATTTAATCCCTCTTGTAGAGAAATGCTCCTTTCCATCCAAACTACACTTTAGCAAGAGGGATTTTTCTGAAGATAAGTTCTGAGCGAGATAAATAATCTTTCGTAGACCAAATTGGCCACTCACAGTCAAATTTAACCAGACAGGTCCGGAAGTAGACTAGAGAGGCACAAGAGAGATATAATTCATCGTCTTCCGGCGCGCGTAGCGCGCCACATGCCTTGTGCTTCCTTCAATTTTACAACGAAAATACTTAGGTCAATTCTGAATGTCTCCCCGCCAAAAAAATTCCCCGTTTGATTTGGCCACTTTACAAATGTAGTACTATAGTGGTGAGTAAGTGAGCGGCACAGTTTGAGCCGTTAATTCCGGTGCAGATCTCCGCGACACCGGAGCGCGATGCCAAGATATTTCGTACAAAGTCGTAGTTCGATTGGTCTAATTAGATCCCGGCGAATTACGGCACTCCTGTCCCATTTCTGGCGATGTCCGCCTAGTGTCACAGGTACTCCTCCCGCTCCTGTCCGCCGTTGATAGTATGGCAAGCGGGCACATGTAGAAGAGGCGGGTTCAATGTTTCCTACTGTAGGAGCTCTTGTAGTGAATTTCACCGAGTATTTTTGCCTCACATTAGTATTTTTCAAGGTAAAAACTGAAGAGCAGATTTTTGGAGGATCGACCATCGGGGACCGGCTTTATCGGCGGTGGTCGAGACGATTTTTGAGGATAATTGCACAAATACTGGTCTAAGAAAAAGAGCTTGGGATTATGACAGTGATAGGGCATGTACAAAACCATGTATGAAAACAGCTGTTTTTATTTCATTTTGAACCTATTAGTGGGCAGGAGTAAGGCATTAGTTTATGAGCATACACCCTCCCTGGGGTGGTAGGCTACACTATTGATGGCTGAAAGTCAGTATAACAAACCAATTACGAAGGATTGAGTAGACTTGACATGGCAGCCCAAAAGGCTGCTATGGCCTGACTATGATATTCAACACTGAGCTATAGACAGTGGTGGTAAACCACTGTCTTATGTGCTGGAGGTGGAACAACAGGGAACTACTCAGAATTATTGACTTACTGGTTCAAGTGGTCTCTGAATAGTCTGACAACTACTGAAGAAGATTAAAGATGAAGTTGAAGTCAGATAGATTACGAGCACTTTATGTACTCGTTCTTTTCATCAATTGGAACCAGGTTTTTGAGGTGGCGATACATTTATCAGTGCGTCCTGAGGATGTAGTGAAATAGCGGCTGTGTTCATTAGCTTTTGGAAGTCTTTTTAAGAGCCTAATCTAATAGATTTAGTGATTATATCATCCACCAAGATGATGCTGGTTTGAATTCGGCTAGTCTATTTATATTTTGTTCTCTTCGTTTCTTAACCTCCGCCGTGTCACACCTCTAGTAGTTGTAAATATTGTATGCACACCGATCCATTTAGTATTGCTTCGTATAGCTCTGTGTTTGGCATCATGCCTTATTTGTAGGGTGAGTGTTGTGTTATATTCAAGCTTGTGGTATCTAACATTCAATCACAGCTCTCGTAAACTATTTGAGAGATGCAGAGGTTTCGCTTACAGCTCTTTGCGGTACAACAGGCGCGGTCTGTTTTTTTTTCTGTTTTGGCAAGTTTTCACAAGAACAGCTGCCCTGAGCTCAATTCTCAACTGTTTACCCTCAAAATGGGTTCATTCGATTCGTATTGAAAATCCACAGCGAATGGAATACCGGTATTTTTGATCCTTTTACATAATAGAATTTCTTCTGGAAAAACCCAGCTCTGAGCAGGACACCTGAGAGTATGGGGCCTAAATACTTACAGTATTAAAAACAAGCAGCACATCGCTACCAAGAAAAGAAAAAAAAAGAAAGTAAAGTACGAGTCCCGCCGTGTGAAGCATCGGCCTCCCCCCAAGTGAAGTCAGAGTCAGTAAAATGACTCTAGGGCTGACTCTGTAATGCTACAAGGTATTGAGCCGCTGGATATTATATCGAGCAGCTGGATACTGAATCAAGCTGCCAGATATCTATGAAGTCAGTCCATGACATTAGGGTTGGTCTTAAGGGTAGAAATACATTGAGCTGCTGAACACATTATCGGGCCACTAGATATTGCATTAGGCCACTAGATATTTTATCGAGCTGCCGGATATCTAGTGGCACCTCAACAGATTAGATTGAGCTAAAGACATGTTACTGGTTTCAATCCAGTTGCATGAACTGTCACCGGGCAGATCTAGCCTCTAGAAAGATGCGATGTTCGCATCAAGGCCGACTGATATTAATGATGAGGATTGACAGTACAGTATCGGTGAAATGGTGACTATGGGGCTAGCAATGAAATACTCACAAATCAAACCTTGTAAATTAATACATGGTTCAATATGAAATAGATCAACTCCAAACACTATAATCCTCATGCAAGTTCGGGGAAACATCGAGTGACTAAGTTGAGGGTTTTGTGTTGCTGGTCCTAGACCCCCACATATAAAACAAGGGTGATCTCTTCGAGACCCAGCTGCAGTTTGCGCTAGTGACTTTGCCTTCACCCCGACAAGACGGAAGCTCTGCCGTAGTGTGTTGGATCGCTTGCTAGGTGGATTGTGTGTTGGCTTGAGCCCACTAAGAAGAAGATGGACTAGGTGCCCCACCTCTAGTTTGGCTATAAATTGTCAGTTACTTTGTCTTCACCCCGATATAGACGGAAGCTCTGTTGTAGTGTGTTGGGTTGCTAGCTGGACGCTGTGATAAGGACCGCGGTGTCGGTATCAAAAGATATGTGATTCGAATTCGACTACGTTCGTCCTCTAGAGGGGAAGGTATAGTTGAATGATAGAGCGGAAGGTCGGTGCGCAAATCGGCCTTGTGTGAGCGATGGGTGTGTGTGTGTGTGTGTGTGTGAACGGTGGATCGTGGAGACTGTTCGTCTCCTAAGTGTGGACGTGTGCGGCGGACCTGTTGTTAGTGGAAACGGTAAAGGTGTGAATGCCCAAACCTGGTTCCCCGTACGAGAGTACTGGAACCCTAAATGTGTTGCCCTGTCTGCTTTCCTTTGTGCGCTCTTCCCCTTAGAACCAGCACCGGAGATGCGATGTGTGTCGCACAGACGATGGCACCGACGTTGTTCGGTCGACGGCGAGACGGTCGGTCTCGTTGGCTATGGATGGCGATTTGTATGTGATGGCTTCTCTCCGGGCCTGTTTTCTACAGAGCGAGGCTCACGAGAACGGTGATCCTAATCGAGGAAGCCTGGGATGGTGACACCGGGTCCGGTGAGGAGGGACCCTGCTGATGGAGGTGTGAGAGGTGAGACACCGATGAACGAGCAAATGTAAGATGTGTGGCCTGCCTCTGGCAGTGGGCGAGGAGGGTGCACGAGAAGTACGAGGTCGGGGAAAGCTGGGAGTACCCCTTTAGATTTGAGCTGAGAACGGTACAGAAAGTGGGGAGAACGCCCCGAAAGCTACTTCTGCAGGCCGGAAGGTACTGACTACTCCTACTAAATGCGCTCCCTTTTATACATCCTCGATGACTTCCCACGTTTCCAGAGGTGCCATGCGGGTCGCAGGTGTTTCCAGGGGGCAGGGGACGTCATGAGGTGTTTCGGGGTGCATATATGACAGGAGAATGGACGCCTCTGCTGAGGAGACCGATCGTCTCTGGGTGCGCGCGAGGCACGGTGAGGCCAAACGACCTCGGAATACATCTGGAGCTCCAGGCACGGCTGGTAGTTGCGTCGGTGAGTGGTCGAGTGCTCAAGAAGGGGGAGAGACAGATGGTCTCCTCTCAGCTAGTCGATGCGTCATGTGAAGTGGGGAAAGGGCTGTGTCGGGATATCCTCTGCCTCATCCGATGGGTCGGAGTCAGGCATGTGGTAGGTCCGTCCGGTGTGGGAGAGCGTCCGAGAACGGAAACGAGGGGAGGTCATACGCGCCGGGGGACTGGTCGTATTGTTGGTAGACTCCGCACGGTACGAGGAGCGCTGGTTCGTTGGATGCAGAAGGTCGTGTCGTAGGCTTGGGCCGTGGCGTACGGGTTGTATCCGTGCAGGAGCGAGCCCAAAATGGCGGGGGAGACGATGCGGATGTGGGGAGAGCGGTGGTCTCGTTCGGAAGCTGCTTCCGGTAACGTAGAATCCCATTTAGGAAGATCCGTCGCATACGTCTGAGCTCGTCCCGTTACTCGTGCAGATGGTTCGCAGGGGCCATGAGGCGACGAGCAATGCGTAGCACGCTCGGAGACCTCACAACGCTTGTAGTGAGCTAGTGCTGATAAAAGCGGAAAGGTTCCTGTTCTTGGTTAAGGAATAGGTCGGCGGTCAAGGAGAGTCTTGCCGTTTGAGACTTGAAGTCATTTGGAGTTAGCCTCAGTTGTCCTTAGGTTGCCTAAGGCGAGGATTTTCACAAACCTACAAACCTCTGCCCTGGTGTTCTCGACTTAGCGGTCCAGCCGTCTTGTATCCACCATATAAAGACACCCCCGGACCATAGTGTGTTGGGTTGCTAGCTGGACGCTTGTAGTGAGCTAGTGCCAATAAAAGTGGAAAGGTTCCTATTCTTGGTTAAGGAATAGGTCGGCAGTCAAGGAGAGTCTTGCCATTTGAGGATTGAAGTCCCTTGTTGTTAGCCTCAGTAGTCTTTGGGGTTCCCTTAGCGAGGATTTTCACAAACCTACATACTCTCCCCTGGTGTTCTTGACCTAGCGGTCCAGCCATCTTGTATCCACCCCATATAAAGACACCCCTGGACCATCCCTAGGTTCCTAGCAGTGTTGTTGTTGGCGGTTGCATATTGCTAGTATGTTGTAGAGTGTGTTGTTAGAAGCCTATAAATCAAACTTGTGTTTGTTAAAACCTGCTGGTCACATACTACGGCCCGGACCCGAACTCACAAAGAGAAGCACTTAGATCTTTGGAGGTAGATTGGTTGTGGTTGGTTGTTTTGGGTGTTTGTTCGCAATACCTATCAATTAACTATTCCTAGTCATATAAGAAGTACACCGTTTCACCGGAATGGAAAGGGAGTGATTGACTCATATCAATTGACCAGTGGGATACAGGCAAGTCATTGGACATGGAGCCAAGACAGCCAAGGTGGTTGAGGCTGACAAGGTTCAGAGCTGAGGGAAAGTCTGGAATGATGACCGGAAGATATAGAGACTGGAGGCATGGTGGAATGGTCACTCGGAAGGGAACAGCCATGGAGAAGTGAGCCAGAGGGGATAGCTCAGAGTCCAGAGCCAGGACACAGGCAAAGGTGCCTAGAATGCAACCAGAGGAATACTGGAGGGTACTGGAGGATTTCCAGGGGGAAGTTGGGAGCAACCAAGAACAAATGAATAAAGGGAAAGGGGAAACACTCAGTAATCCTTCATTGCATAAAAACCCCTGTGGCCCGGAAGACCGGATCGTCGGAGTATCATCGACAATGATGCGGTCTAGACATGGAGCCTGAATCTGGAAGGGACTCAGATCGAGGATCGAGTGGACTGGATGTGGAACTGGAGGATAGCCTCAGAGGAGTAGTGGCGAAGGGCCGAGGTTGGGAATGGAAATGAAGTGCCGAATAGTGTTGTAGGCAGGCGAGTTGGCATGGATGTAACACTATACCATTGGCCATTCACTACTTGGGCTCCCACCCTTTATTGATCCTAGTCACTCTATCTATCTCCTTTACTTCTCTCTAAAATGTATAAAAAACTGAAGCCTTCAACAGTCTAAGGTTTTACTTGAGTCTTGATATTCTGTTGGCGTTGAAGTCCCTGCTATCCCAGCATAACTGTGCTCAGACCACATAGTTAGCTATTGAAACGAAGCCTTATTCCAACCTTGCACACCCTCTTGACGGGTGATACATACCCTACTTTCCTAATACACACACACAAGTATTCAGATTGGGATTTGTGATTGGTTTTGGTTTTGGTTGGGTTGTGTTGAGTGACTAGTTTGCTTCACTCCCCAGTTGAATCCATTAAATTTCAAGGTTGCATCCTAGTGCACCATTTCAGCGGTCAGTTGGCACATTGAGCAGAGGCCCTAATTAAGGGCTGCATCGTCCATTGGAAGCGGTCACTGCATAAAATCAAGCAGGTCGTCGGTAAAAAACACCTTTTTCGGTTCGAGGGTCTTATCAATGTTCTTGAGTCGGATTGAACCACCGCGGCGGAATTTCTCCAGGCTGTGGAACAGATTCAGGCTGAATTCCCTGAAGTTCGACCATGGTTGGCGTGGTGGATTTTGCCTGGTAACGGCGGTATGATCTTCCCCACGCAGAAAATGCCTGTCGAATTGAGGGCCAAACTCCCCAACTCCACAAACGCAAGCGAGTCGAATCACTGGCTCCTGTATCGCGCCGTGGGTGTGAAATTCGATCTTTGGGAGGGAATTAGACGCCTTTATCGGTTCCAACGCGAGACAGAGATGTTGTATGCTGCAGTAATGGGTGGGTTTTACATCCATCACTCGAAATTCGCTTGGATATTTAACTCACTTCAACTTATGCAGCGGGTCATGTCAATGCTAGCTTTCAGGGCACTAAACCTCAACCAAAATCTCGCATCAGCTGGCACGAGAATGACGGCCGCGTGCCAGATACTCGGGAACGCTTGGCTTCAATCGAGAAGATTGAAAGTGCTTTTACCGTGCGTAATTCGGCACTCACCGATGTGGAGAGATTCAACGCATGCAACTCTGCCCCTGTTTTCCCTGGTGCTCCTCCCGTTCCCGCACCGACTTCTACTCCACCGACTACATTGATGCGTCAGTCCTACATCTGGGATGCGAATTCCTGCTTCATCGACGCACCAATGGAAGCATATTTCCAGTATCTTCATTGCTATGGGAGATGCGGTTCGAGCTGAGTTTCTACGATCGTTCGCAGTGGAAGCTCGAAATACTGGTCTGCACGATGTGTTTGAACATATGTGGCTCCGTGGACTTCTGAGCGGCGCAATCATCGCTCCCAATTCAACCGTGACGAAACCCTCGGAAACCAAGTTAAAGCATGCACTATTGGCGGGGCAGTTGAATGTTAAACGCCTCATTGGAACGAAGTGGGATCGAACTGGATATACTGTGCAATTTCGTTCAATTCGGCGGTCACGCGTCACGCACCCCCTGTGCCGCGACGAATTTTGGTTTCGGTCACGGGTCACGGCACCCAGTGCCGAATGTAAAATGCGTGACAATCCGGGCCAAATCTCCCTCGGAGGTGCAAAAAAGGCAGAATTTTCGAAAATTTCCGTCTTGAATGCCGAATTTTGGAGGTGTCACGCCAAACTTCGTTGGTTGCCGAAGTGCCGAATCGTATTTTGGGTCACGGGTCACAACCCGTGCCGAATTGAACGAAATTGCACAGTATTCAAGGAATGGCGGGTTGCGCTCGGACATGGCTCCATCAAATGAGTACCGTGAGCATTCACTAAACTTTTAATTGGAATCGCATTTTAATTCTCAATTCAGATGGAGACTACAAGAGGCGTACAGAAGTATTTCGGCATATCTTACGCTGTTAGTCGTTCATGCGGGCTCGAAACACTTAACCGCCCAAGGTCATCCTTTGATTACCATGGAACATGGTGTTCATAAAGGTGATTTCTTTGTGGTAGGGCGGGAATATATGCGAGACGGTACTCGCCAATCATCGCTTCAAGATTATCCATTCTGTTCCACGCGAGCGCCTCGGAACATCGTGTATCACCTGGCCACCCTTGCACCTTCAGCCTCCGATTCCGTGCCTACATCCCACATGTGGCGACCCGCATGCTGCAGTTACCTCCATCTCAACGGAATGGCCTCTGATACTTCGCATTGACCCAATTCTACATGGCAGGGGTACATCTTTTGACCCGACAATGCCGGATTTGCACTGTACGCTTACACTGCAGCTGGGGGATGGTGTTGAATACATGCTCATTGCCCGAGTTCTCTACCTCGGCCCTACAAAATCAGGTTCAGTTGGGCATTATATCACGAAAACCCGACTCAAGGACAGTACATATCTCTATAACGACTGTCGACGAGGCGGATTGTTGACCTGAACTCGGGCCTTTGCATCTCCTGGAGGACCACGATGCTCAGACATGCTTCGTCTTATACCTGCGGACGTCCAAGGCATATGTAAGTCCTCTTTCGATCCAGACATTGGATACTTGACGATTTTATCCCAGATTACCTCCAGGACAGTTGCAGAAATACAAGAAGATTTTGCCAAAATACCCAAACACCCCAACGAGATCATCCGAATCCCGGACTCTGACGATGAACTCGACCAAATGCTCATCGACTCAATCACTTCACCTAACAAAAACGCCCCTCCCGCATCTCCTGAGGGGAGCCAGGATCAATTCTTCACCCCTGAGCAGAGTCCCGCCCCTCCGGCGCCATACGACATCCCGAATGCGATTACAAACGCCGGCGATGAAAAAAGATCTGCGACGCCGTCTCCTGTGTTCTGTGAACCCTGCGGAGCAAACCTTCCTGAAGGAGATGACGATCCTGATGAAGTTCGATGCGAAAAGTGCAAATTTTGGTCGCACTTTAAGTGCTATCCTGGGGTAGATTGGAATGAACCGGGAGAACACTTTTTTTGCCGAAGGTGTTTGGAGGAAATGGCCGCTGAATTGTACGAGGCACCAGATGTCCTGTGGTATCCTGCCCAATTTATTCAACACCACAAAGACCGCAAAGGAAAGTTCAACGAATATGAGTTTCGATGGTCCAACTGCAACGACGGCACAATATTCCACAGCATATTGTCGGATATGCCGGTCTTGATTCTTCGTACCCATTTTCGTGGTCGCAAATTTCTCGAGGAGATCCGGGATGTGTCACTCACAGCGAAAATGGTTCGCATTTTCCATCATTGAATTGAACTGTTCTCACAGTTCAACCCACAGATTGGCACCATTCGTTTACCATTCTACATGAAGCCTGATGATCCAGGGCATAAAAATCCAGCCCTCACGTCAATTTTCGACGCCGCAATTCCTCAACTTGTCGAAATTCTGGCCGATTGGAATAATCTTCACCCGGTGATCGCCAGCTTCAACGAATATTTTGCGAGGAAGAAAAAGCATCTGCGCAGTCGAGAAGCCTCTCATTGGATGGACACCCTTGGCTTGGTTTTAACACCAGAGCTTGAAGGCTGTATTGACCGAACCACTGATCCGTTTGATCGACCATCCCGCCCTGCTCAGACTCACGGAGGAGGAATGTCAAACAAGAGTAATGGGTGTTGGCTCAGTTCTTTTGCAGATCCTTGCTGTCCAGCACGAGCTCGGTGAGCCGTTGAATCTCAACGGTGACCTGATTGAGGATCTGAAGGACGAGAGTGTCGTGGCATGCCTGGCAGATGGGGAGGAGGCGCTCAACGCAATGTTTAGCGCCATTACATCCCAAAGCATGCGCTCGGACGACTTGGTTCAGCAGATGTTGGCCTTTAAACGCGATCACACCATTTTCGACGAAGAGTTACGACCCCCACTCTTCCGGCGCGACCGGCCTTCCTATTTTCCTCCAACGAAGCCGATTCCAGTCCAAATAAAAGGCGCGTTGAAGCGCAAGGGGAATGCCGGAGTGGACGAGGAGAAGCCCCCAAAGCGCGCCAAAACCTGTCCAGAGACAGAGCATAAGAAAGAGGGACCGAAGCGCCAAAGGGACGATGAAAGTGACCAAGAGAAACCACAAAAACGCCCGAAGGTCAGTCGGAAGAAGGAGGGGAAGAGTGGGGATAAAAAGTCGACGCAAAAGCCCGCCGTGACAACCCGGAGTCGGCGCCGTTCCGGGAAAACTTGAATATTGTTGGCCTTTGGCAAATTGGCAATTCCTTTAGCTTATGACTTGCAGTAGAACTATCATAGAGGTAACGGGGAATGTGACTTAGGTGCCGGTGTGTTTGCGTTTCACGCATTGCAAGTTGTCATCTCGGCAGTTCTTTGTTGACCTGTACGTTCAGAGACCGTTTTGATCGATAATGGTGGCGGCGGGAACAAGCAGGGAAGCATCAAGCATCAGCAATCAATGACTTACTTGCAGTGGTAAGGCTTGGTGTAAGCGAGCTCAAGTCAAGCCCAGCCACAAGCCAAGCCGTCCAAGCCCGCACAGCTAAATTTAAACTCCGCTAAGCGGGGCAAGCCATTTTGGCAAGCCCGTCCGATAAGTCTGTCGTGATGGTGACATCACACAGTCGGCAAAGATGCCGTGAGGGATCTGGAGCTGGTTCCGTTGACGGTTTCCACTTCCAAGTACCTTTATTGTGCGCTCGGTTATTGTGCATCAGGTAGACCTAGGGAGGCCACCCGCGGCAGACCACATCGCCCTCGGGTCTGCCGCGCTCGGCCGCGGCGCGGCGGACACACCCTCTGCCGCCTAGGGGCCTGAATGCAGTGAAGGCCCCTTTACAGTTGCAATCTATCTACCGATCTATTTACCCGGGGTACGTCCTTCTTTACCTCCGTGTCCGGCTTACTGTAAACTAAGCCATTGATAAAATCGACTCCTGTGGGTGGTTAAACTGCATGGTATCAAGGCCGTTGCCGTCCAGCCGGGTACGTGACGTCGTTCGGAACGACACCCCTTGTCCCTGGCTGTTGGAGGCCAGGTTTATCACTTCTTTTGCGGTCGCCTTCCGGAGGTTGATGAGCATTCGGGAGGTCATGATGCCAACGGCGGCGTGGAAGGGGCTAGACAGACACGGCGTGATTAGCGATGTGGGTTCGACAATGTGTATGGGACGCACCCGTAACTGAACCATGGGATGTGTGTGAGGTTCTGTAAATTGTTTTTTTTTAGGAGGGTTGGAGTCCCTGTAAAAGGTACGCACCACGACCATGAGCTGGGGAGAACGTTGTCAGCGATAGACGTTTGGGGCAAGTGCATGAACTCACATTGTTGAATACCAGCAAGGCTGCAATTCTGCATTGCAGCAATTAGGAACCTGTGATCTACTGTGGAAGAGTAGGCACTCGCACCCGAGAAATAGAGAATGTTGTCGCGGAGAAGGATCGTATATAGAGAAAGTGTGCCGTCTTGCCGGAGGGACGAGATAGTCGTTTCACAAGTCTTGAACAGAGCAAATCCAAACAAAATGCCTTCGTAGATTGTCGCTGAAATAAATCACTTGAGGCACTTTACGGGAAAACGAAAATAGATTGCGCACCAGGAACCCATTGGGCCCATTCGATACCGGAGTGTATCGAGGGGCATCCCGGCAGCCCGAGGTGGATGGCACCTGCGATGACGGACGCACGACGGGAGTGGTTGTAGATCAGAATCCACATGAAGCCGATGATGGATCCCGCGAACAGGACGAGGTTTATAGCTGCTATCTAATGAACCGGGGAATATTATGATCATGATCATGAGACTGTGGTGATGGCGTGGTGATGGCGCACCCGCTTGGAACAGCTATAAAGCGCGTAGACGCGTAGCTGCATTATGATCTCTACACTCCAGAGCGAGACTGCACCGACTACCCGGATGATGGTGTCCATCGCCACGCAGCTGGGCCATGAAATGAGTCCGACGATGGGTTCGAAAATGTGCATGAATCATACAGGTTATTGGATGTTATTCCTGGGCGGGCAAAGACGTGTATTTGGATCACATCGAATAGTAAGAGGGCGATGCTGCGAACGACGTTAGAACATTTTTGGTCCCGAAGAGGCTCCCGGCACCTATAGTATCGTATCTGCACACTGGGATCAGCGACCGGAAGGACATCAGAAGATAATCTCGCACCCAGAAAAACATAAATTTGCTAAAGCTTAGGCGTTGTGGCTAACGGCTAATTCAGAGTCTGAGCGACCCAAGCACAGAGCTGGAAACGAACCCAAATATATCGAATCTAAATGGTGGTATTTTTAGCCCCTAGCTCCACACTCCGCGCCGCAGTCTCACCTCATCCTCCAATGTGACAACTGTTTACAAGAATGAGCAAGCAAGGGACCGAAGGACTGGTGTGCACGAACAGTAATCATGAAGAATCCAGGTTAAGCCAGCAACTACGCCGTTTCAGCAAATCGTAATGGGATTAGCACAAAAAAACTCACGGACAACATGAAGTGGAATGAGGTTTCCTATGAGTAACTGGATAAGATGGCTTGTGTCTTGAGCGTCTGTCGGGGACGATGAAGAGGAATACGAGTATGACATGGCGGTAGAAAGAAGAGCGAAGGTACCGCGGGAAGAAGGAAGGAAGGAAGGAAGATGTAATACTGCCGGAGGGATGTTACATTAATAATGATAGTCATTAGCTGATTGGGAGATCCCGGTATCAATTAAGGATCCTGAGGCGGGTTGGTCTTCAAACGGATTTGTAATTGTTGGACCTCGAAAACCATCACAACCGAGGGGCTCTTGAGGGGCTCGATCCTGGCAAACATCTCAAGGTCTTTCTGAGAGGAAGAGAGTATTCCACAGCTGTGGAAGTTAGAATCTGTTGGATGTTGGCTGGCTGTGAATTGCGGTGGGAGCACAATGAGAGCATCAGCGGCGTAAGATCCGCGACCAATTCAAAAACGGGTACGATGGGAATTATCAAGGCGGTGAGGCTCGGCGGGTGTGAGAGAGGCAGGATGTTAATGCAATACTCGGGGTTGAGGGAAGAGAAGCAATCGGTAATCAAAAACGATCATTGAGAGGAAAGACGAAAGAGATTTATCCTTTGGACCTGTTTTGGCTACTTACTCCGGATCCAAGATGTTCCGCCAAGAGGTAGCCGGCAATTCCCGATCAGACATTCAACAAGCGAGGTACGAGCTCAATTTTGTTGAAGCGTCTGCCTAGGGGAGACTAGATCAGACAGGCCCCAAATATGTAGTCTCCCCTAGGCAGACGCTTCAACAAAATTGAGCTCGTACCTCGCTTGTTGAACCAAATATGGAAAGCTGTGCTGATGAGCGACTTTTGACTAGAAGAATCGTAAACTTCTACAAGCAGTGTACCCCGTCGATCGATACGATACGAAAGCTATCAAGACGTGAATACCATATGTTCGGCTTTTGCAGATCACCGACCGTTCGCATGCATTGAGGATATCATCGATCGTGCGTTCTGCGGCCATTGCTGGTAGTGACGACGGGCGCGGAGGATGTGGTGGGATTTTTTGCTCATTCGGCGGTGCTCATCAATTTGTACCTATTGGCTCCTTTCTCCATATAGCCTATCCTCTTTCCGTTTCCTCTGCTCATCCTCTTCTAAACCCATCCATCCGGAACCTTCTGTGATTCCCAACACGGCCTTTTGATTTCCGACGAACCAGCTGACCCGTGGGTGGTTCTTTCTCGCAGGCCGCAGCAGATCGCAGTTGCAGCCTACGGCGCAGCGTGAGTTCATACATATTGCCGGGTCCGGCGAAACTCTTCCCCTCTCTCTCTTTATAAAATTGCGCCCGTCTGAAGCTTTTAAACTCCGCTTTGGGGAGATCAGGCTTGAGGCTTTGGAAGTGCTGGGTACAGACCTTTGGAAGCGCTCAATAAACGGCGCTTCCTCGGGGCTTTTAGTTCCATATAAACTCGGCCCTATTCTCGTTCGGGATGCTCTGTGTTGCCTAATATAGTTCTTCCCATCGTATTTCCAGAAGAGTGAGCCAAAGATTGGGTACTCAAAATAGCTGCCCTTGCGAAGCCATGCTTGCAGTGATATACGATCTACATGTGGAATGAATACACCGGCATTTGCCAGACACGTAACTACCAGGTGCAGCCAACATGTGCACCACATGTCGCCGGCGAGTGGCGGCCATGTGCCGAAGGCCTACCAGGTTGCCGCCCCATTAAGAGGGTCAAAATGGTGGCTATGTCCGGCTATGTCTACAGTGGCTATACCCGTCTGTTTCGACCCTCAAAGCAGAGTGGTCAACTTGTAGTAAAGTTCTCAACGATTTCCTCGAAGCGCTATTTTACTTGGTGGAGAATGATCAGCATAACCAGCCATAACCTGGTGAGTGCACCCGTCATCTGTAGGACGCAATCGCTTTGATACACCGTACTGTATGTATTTCCTTGAATATTGGTCGCCCGCGAATGTATGTTCCAGCCCAATTGGAGGGCTTTGATTCAGAAAGAATAGCTACTTATACATAGATGTCGACGAGGTTTCAACATTTTAACAACAGAACATAGCAAAAACCTCATCTTCCTCGAGACGGTCGGAGGGAGGGACATTGGGTCCTGTAGAAAGGTGAGGCAGATACTTGTCTAGTAGCCATGGTACGCGTACCTTGGTGAACCTGATTGTCAGCGTCTAGGTCCCAAGAACTTTTGCCTTCCATCATCTCGTCATCGTGGACATTGGCGGGGCCATCATTCATTTCGCTCTCGAAGTCCGAAGCAGTCTCCGCATCCAGTGCATCCTCAGCATCAACACTAATCGGTTCTGTGCGGAGATAAGAGATGCAAAAATTGGATAACATTGAGCAGGCGCACCATCGTCCTCCCCACCAGACACCTCCTCAGATTCGGAATATTCGTCGTCTGCATCAATCTCGCGCACTGCTTGGCCGTCAGTCAGAAAACCGAGCATAGATATCTGCACTCACAACGTGAGAGTAGTCCATCGCGCGTGCAAGATACATGGAAGAGTGGATACCCAAGCTCTATCGCCACGTCCTGGCCATTGACATCAAATCCTTTCGCTTCGTGGAACTCACGAATTCCGTGGTACACGCTGCTGTTCCAGGATCCTCCCATGACTTCGATACGCCAGGCTAGGTCGGGAAAGCCGAGGATTCTAGCCTCCTCCGCGTTCAGTTTTTCCGCGCCAATGGGATCGCGAGCCCAGTACGCTGGGCAGTCGGGAATCCGAAAACATCCCGGGACATCCATTTGAAATTCAGCCAAGGGACATAGAAAGAGAGAGCCGAGTGGTAAATTCTCCATTGAGCCCAACAGGTGCAGATAGCAATTGATGGTGTCCATGAGGGCTGCGCAAAAGATCACTTATGCGCCGGTTATGATGGAGGCGAAACTCACCATATCCCTCGAGGTTCGACTTGATATTGAGGGAGTTGAAAATATGGCAGGCTTGTGCCAGCCAACCTTGGGAGCAGCCATCATCGGAGCGTACCCGACGCCGATATTTCTCCGAGGCGCAAGCAGAATTCACACTAATGTGATCATTAGACTTACTAACAGGCGAGCAAGGGAATGGGAAAGCGCACCGAATCCAACCACTATCCAGAATTGAGGTTCCTTCCTCGAATGTTATCCTGGGAAGTCGAATGAAATGACAGCGATGAACCTCAGAACTGAACGCACGAATTCCAACAATCCTCAATGATTGGGTCCTCCGTCGTCCAGCCATGATCAATCACCTTGACCTTTGGAGAAAATGCCACTTCTAACAACTTGTCATGTTCTGCGCCTCGCAAAGGACAGATAATTCCCAGTTTGATTGGCATATTTGTCGGAACTGTGAAGTTGCTGAACCAGGCGAGATGCCGGCCGCAGAGGCAGTGATAATATGCCAGTGGCATTGAGGCAATCATTTCAGACAGCAACGGCAGATGCAGAAGGGAGGTGCTGGTTGGGTGAAAATCACTGTGCTGAATTACCAGAGCGGTAGTCCAAGATTCAGGCGGAGTGAGCTCAATGGTGAGAACCCCTGTGGAGGGCCGTATCCAAGGTGTGAATTCAGACCAATGCTACGGCCGTTCGTCAGATGCATAATATCGGGGTAAGACGAATGTATTACCGGCTGTATCGCGCCAACAGATGACATATATCCACACGCTTCCTGTCAAAGGGTGAGGCAGTTGGTGGGAAGCCAGAGATGATTTTACGTGCAGGTGTGCTTGCTGGAAGCACCTGAGCGTGACATTTTGAAAGGAAATCTCGGACTTACTATGCACGCCCAAAAAAACACTTCAGAGAAATGTGAATCGCCATATTGCTGCCAAACGTCCTTGTACGGGACTAGATCTGTTCCAGTATGACTCATTGATGGTTCAAATTTTAGACAATCTCGGAAGGCGAACCGTCATGAAAAACAGCGACATGAACCCCGCCAGTGCTCGACATGCCGTAGAGTTGGAGGAGATATGGGTGCCTGCAGCATGCTTCATTAAATTTAATCCATACAGGCCTGGATATTCTCACCGGAGATTCGAATATCGCAATATTTCCTCTTGCAATTTCTGGGTAGAATGTGACAATGAACTTTGAAAGAAACGAAGCTTCAAACGTACCTCTGCTGCACGCGCTCCCTCAATCACTGCCGCCGTCATGGCCGACTGGGAGCCATGCACACGTGCGGAGTACATCCGCCGCACACAATTCCTCCTTTTTCGGCGATAAGCGACGGATCCAACATTGGGCCGTATCTCATAATTCAAAACTAGATGCCCCATGGGAATCATGGGAAAGTCTTTCAATTCAAGATAAGTGGCTGCCCGGTACTGGTGGCGAAATTTTTCCAATGCGTACTGGGGAGATTGTTGGGAGCTGCCTGGTTAATATTGAAGGTCCCGCCCTCAATGACAAAGTGCTTCGCCCCCCCGAAAAAGGTGCCCATATATCTGTCATACATGAGATGACGTTCGGCTTGTACCCAAACAGGCACTGACTGTGAGCCATGGTCGTCATTAGTTGTTTCACCGGAAAATCCGGGCTTAAGATGTAGATCCTCGTCCATGGGTGGTGGCGGTAAGAGGGAAAGACGGGAAACGCACAGAGAGACGCGTGTGGGAGTCAAAGGCTGTATATAGGGATCCCCACCGTAACCGTACGATACCATAATACGGTTATTGGTATACGCACCCGTAACCGTCCCGTATTTTACGGCCGTAATTCTACTAAATATGGTACGATTTTCTCTCACGCCGAGTCCACCGGAGCCGAAAATAAGTGATGACGCGTCCTCCAAGCTGGTCGGTTAATATGATCCTTAAATGATTGCTCCGGCTTGGCTCCGCCCATCCTTTACTCCACGGCGCAACAAAACCACTGTTGCCTGCCCATATCACATTTTACTAGCAGTTGCGCATGCTAAGTGCTTCGCTACGGAATCACTAATCACAATGAGTTGTAATTTACAGCTGCCAACTTGTAAAGAAGGTTTCACATGGTAATAATACATTATTAAGTGGTGCTCAATCTGTCTTTAAGGCTGATGCTGTTTACTGCGTGTTCGGCCGCTGGAAGATCCTTCGCCCTTGTCATCCGCTGGCGCCTCCTCATCGGCAACAGTTTTACGTTTCTTTGCAGGTGGCTCACCTGCCCTGGCAGGACTTCCATCACCACCGAAGAAACCGGTGAATTTGAGTTTCGCAGGTGTACCATCAGCTAGAAATTAATGACAGGATGAGAGTGCAGATAAAGAGACCGTAGAAAAAAACATACCGATCTTGGTTGGGCTCTCCTCAGCTCTAGGAACAGTTGCTCCAGATGCTTGGTCGAGGAAGGTTACAGTCTCAACATCGATGAGGAAATAATTCACGGTCTTGTCGTCATTGCGTTCGACTCCCGTCAGAAATCCTGTCACCGAAACAGACTTTCCTTTAGCCGGGATTTGTTTGTAGTTCTTGAATTTCTGCGAGTCCAGAATGAGACATTGGACAGGAAAATTTTCCAATGCCTTCGTCGCAGTCACATACTGTTGGGCATTGATGGTGAATGTAAAGTCATCCCAATTGATGTTGCTCGGAACATCGCAGACAGTAAGGAGGCCACAGTGCCGGACATCAAAATTTCCGGGTCACCCCAGTGAGATGAGCTTTTTGAGTGAATCAATATCAGACTGAGCTATGAAAACAGTCTGCCACACCCACATAATATCACCCATTACGTGATAGTCGACCGGAGTCAGAGTTTGAGAATAAACTTCAACAGTGGGGACTGTGCCGAGCAACCTAGGTTCATGTGTCAGTATTGTACACATGCAATAAGCTGAGGACTTACCCGAACGGAGACAGCATAACATCCAATGTCGGCGAACCCAAAATTGTCTGCATTGAAGTCGGTGCACGCCGCTGAGGTGCAGGTCGTAATGCAGGAATGCCCTGAGTATTTGGTGGGGTGAATAGTCCATTGTGTATATTCTATAATAGACTGAGTTGCCATTATGCGAGACGAACCTTATTCTATTCTACGCACCTGAGACGATCTTGTGGGGTGTAACTCTCGCAGTGGAAGACATTCCCTTGCAGCAGTTTGTACAGGTCCTGTGAAACAGCGAAGTTAGGGAATTAATTGGATTAAATTGAGTGATTTCAACGCACCATCTATCTCCATCTCACTGTCAGCACAGAGCAGATTCTGGGTTCTGAGGTGACGAGGGTGACTGAAGCACGAAGAGTTCCAAACGAATAAGCCTGGAGTTTAGACTAGAATAGTGTAAAGTACAGGGGATTAACTAAAGCTTATATACTAAAGTCCCTAGGGGTTGTAAATTAAGGTACAGTGTCCAATGGCAACGGAGAAGATTAATGCAAAGTAAATGAAGGGGTATATGAACGTAGAGGGGCGATCGGGAACCCGAAGGTCGGGGAACCGATCAAAACCGTTAAGGATCCTAAAACAGTATCCTGGTTCGATTGATCAGATAGTTGATCTGATCAATGATCGGGTTGTTTGGGTTGTTCGGGTTCTGGAAGTAAAATGAAAAGACGATTCATGACATTACCCCCCCTCTAGGTGAAACCCGCCTCAGGTTTCACGATCGGTGCCGCTTCTTGTTCCATAGGTATTCACCCGTGATGACCCACTTTCGTCCATGGGCGGTTTCCTTCAGAGCTGCCAGGTACTTCTCGTAGAAGTCATCAAGACATTCGGTAGAATCCCCCAAATGTTCCAATGGTTCCCAGGTGTTATCCTCGGGTACATAACCCTCCCACCGCAACATATGAAGCAGCTACGATTAATCGTGGCCCCAATTTTTCGTGAGGACCTGATTAAATCCGGGCCCCAATTCTTGGGGCCGCTATTTTCTCGATTAATCCTACTTTAATCCTGTCACATATGCACAATACAATATATTTTCCCCACATGGTAGATTAATCCTAGATGCGATTAATCACAGGCATGTCCGATTATCTGGCTGCCGATTATCAGTGTGCATTCGCAATAAATTTTGAGATAACCCAAATCTCGAGTCCCACTGCGATTAATCTCGTCACAGAATATTAACATACTGCATGGTACATATACATAGCCTACATAGCCTACATTGGTGTTTCAACCTACATTATCGATGTTCTAAGGCCAGGATTAATCCGACGATTTAACCTCAATTAATCCCAGACCTATGGGCAGGGATGTGGTAAAAGATACGCCGCCTCCTGATACCGCCGCATCAAGCCCGCTTGGCCGCCCGAGCCCAATCCCGTAGATTACGGGAAATTGCTCGGGCCCACGCTCGGCGGCACTGCTCAGTATGACTCCTGCTCGTAGTCATAGTTGCGCTGATCACTGTTCATGGAGGACCAGTAGCGAGGCGAACCCGGAGCAGGAGTGAGTTTGAAGGGAGTGTATTCCTGCCGGTGCCAGGGGCGGGAAGGCCGTGGCAAGAAGACCGCTGAGAGTAGTGCAAGATGCGCATGAAATTGTGCTGGATGTGAATGCCAGACAAGTTGGGGTCTGGAACAAAAGTGGTATCAGTATCGGAATAACGTGATGGAGAAACGATGCAAGAATGAGATGTACATAATAAGGAGAAGATGGGGAGGAAATATAACGGTCCATTATTTACCCCCGCATGCGAGTAGCCCCCAAGGACCCGTAAAAAGCAAAAGATATCTGCACCTGGTGCAGATAGACGCAAACGAGCAACAGCAAGACCGAAATAGTGTAAGACGACGACGGAGGCAGCAGAGCTATGTATAAGAATGCACGCCTCGCAAAAATCCACGGAGACGAGGCCGGGTGCAATGCCAGGAGGTACAGGGACACGCACCGCCTGCAGGAAGAACAGGACGGTGTATACATCACCCCGTCGCTCATCCCCCGCCCCGCACTTCTATGCCACACAGGAAAGCAATGTGTAGAGATGGCGGATACATCCACCCGCGCTTCGCGTATCTTCCTGCACCTGCGGCACTCCCCGCTCCGCAGACAAAACACAGGTGGCGCAGGGACAGCATGGATCCATTCAGCCTCCGCACGTCTGCTCCCACATCTCCTGTGCTTCTCAGTCAGCACTGGACAAAAGGTGAGGTGGCGACAGCTGTATACACCCGCGTCCCCCGTCTCGCACTCCGTGCTCCAAGGGAAAGTAAGGTGCGGGGAAGGCGGCATGCATCCGCATCCCCGTAACGCCCAGTTCGTGCCCCCAACAACGACGACCACCATGCAGGGGTGGCACGATGCGAGAGACGACGATCCACATGGCACACACACGGCGACACATATACGCACGTCGTCGCGAACCCCGCGCTCCCGCGCCACGTCGAGACAAGGCGGAACAGACAGGAGATCCGCCAAAACAAAGATGAAAGAAAACAAAATGATGCCACCCTGGAAAGGACCTCTGCCTGAGACCGTTGTGTATATCTCGTGTCTGTGTTGGCGATGCTGGCAGTCGCAGTGCATGGGGCTGAAACAGGGGGTCAGCATCGTCGACGAGAAAAGAAAGGAGGAGAAAGTGAAATGGAAAAATGAGGCAAGGCGACTGCCAGAGGGGAGTCGAGTTGAGAGGTGAGATGAGAGGCATGTATGTAGATTGAGTCGAGGCAGATACGCAAACGACGAGCAGAGTGCTACAAAAGCAACTCCAAGAGTGCTACACAAGCAACTCGCATCGAGAAGAGGGGAAGTCTACCGGTGCCACCAGAGAGGTCTAAGAGGAAGAAGAACGATGTCACGCGTGACCGGCTCTTGGGACCTGCCTCTAACATCTCTTTGTTGCTCTGCCACCTTGTCCCCTGTGTCGGTTGCCTTCGTGGCACTCACATATGACAACCCCTCTGCATCCTATCAAACACCCCTGCCCCGGTGCCTGCCACAAGAACTCCCCTCATTTTTATTAACAACACATGCCATCTCAGTTGCCTGGGTGGCACTGAACCGATTTCCCGTGTTTTTTAGGTGGAGGATGAGATCACCGATGCGAAGAAAGCCAAGAAAGACGAGGAGGAATAGGCTAGACTATGAGGTGAGTGTCTGCCTTAACTAACCGGAGCCGTGCGGCTGAATGGACTTTGGGCAGGAGGATTATCTTGAGGTGGTATGAAAAGGTGCGCGATAAGATCTGATGACATAACGAGTCGATAAGATAACCGTCGCAGATTAATCGAGGTCCAGATTAATCGACGATGAAATCAAAACTAAGATTATTTAGCGGTAGGTCATTTAACGTTGGGGAGGTCAAACCTGATTAATCCTGCCAGATTAATTGGAAGAATCGCCTCGCAGGATTAAATGCAGATCACGGCCTTGGAGACTTAATCGGGGCCTTAGGGGGATTTAATCGGGTGATTTGATGGTGCAAATTTTATTTTGTGCTTCGAGATTTAATCGCGGGGCCGGTTGGGTCAATTAGGATTAATTGTATGTACTACTACCAGATTAATCTATGTCGCTACACGGGATTAATCGGTATCGAACTTAATCGCGGTGCTTAATCGGGGCGTTCGAGATTTAATCGCGGGGCCGTTTGGGGTGTCTGGATTAATCCTACATACATTCAGCTTGTACTACTACAAGAATAATCACAAGATTAATCGAGAAAATAGCGGCCCCAAAAATTGGGGCCAGGATTTAATCAGGCCTCACGAAGATTTGGGGCCAAGATTAATCTGCCGAGCTGATATCACTGCCCACCGGATCAGGTACTGCTGGTGCTTACGCTTTTTGTTGAAGCATATCTTCAGCACCTCGGCAATCTCGTAGAGGTCCGCCCCGTCTACTACGTCTGAAGGGGGAGGATTGTTGTGGTGTTGATGGGCAGCGACAGGCGGAACCCAGGGACGAAGGAATACGGTGTTGAAGACCGGATGAACCTTCCAAGAATCCGGAAGTTTCAGTTCATAAGAGATGGCTCCAACCTTCCAGACGACCGTGAAGGGACCATAACACCGGGATTCGAAATTTCTTCGTTGGGCGATAAGTGACCAATTTCACCCCGGACAGATACACCTTATCGCCGGGTTTATAGTCGGGGTCTGCCTGTCATTTGGCGTCATAGAACCTCTTCATCGTCTCCTGTGCTGCCTGCATGGCAGCCCCTGCTTCCTCTCGAACCTTAGACATCTGGGTTGCAAATTTAGTCACATCTTTGGTCGGGACCTCAAGTTGCAGTTCAGTGCCTTTTCGCGGATGGAATCCCATGGTGACGAAGAAGGGCTGAAACCCGTTGTCTTGCTGACCTGGTCAGTTGTGGTTAAACTCTGCTAACAGTCAACCAGTCTGCCCAATCATCTTGCAAGAAGTTGGTGAAAACCCGAAGGTATTGTTCGATGTTTTGGTTGACGTGTTCGGTCTGACCATCAGTCTGTGGGTGGTAGGCTGTTGAAGTGTTCGATTTTATGCCCAGGAGCTTCAACAGGTCCCGCATAAAGTGTCCCACGAACTGCATCCCTCTGTCGCTGATCACCACCTCAGGGCAACCCTGAAGTCCTTCCACATGTGGTCACAATAGATGTGTGCCATCCCTTCTCCTCCCAAGTGTTCGGTGCAGGGCACCACCTGGATTTCTTTCCCCAGTTCGATTGACTATCACGGCGATAGAGTTGTACCCGTTACTGACGGGTAACTTGGTGATCAGGTGCACCGAGACGTTCTGCCACACCCGTTCCAGAACCGCGTTAGGGTGTAAGGGTCCTCGGAGTTTCGGAGGGAATAGCTTCGTCCTCTGGCACACGGGGCACGCTGAAACTGTATTGCTTGGCGTCTGACAGTAGAGAGGGCCAATAATAGTTCCAGGTTACTTGTTCCACCATCCGGAATTGTCCCGGGTGTCCCGAAATATAATTGTTGTGGTGTGCCCGTAGAATCCGATGTCGTAGATCCCCAGTTGGAGGTACATATACGGTTTGATGCCGGGTTACGAACCCGTCCTCGTGCTCTTCCCAGCCCTCAGCCTTTTCCTTCAGCGCCTTCTTCACCACATCTTCCCAGTCAGCTTTCCCAGCCCTGATGTCCTCCATGAATTGATCACCCGCCGTGTCGTCCAAGACTGCCGGCATGGCTTTCAAAAATTCTTCACCATCCATCCTCCGGAAGTACTGCTCCGGAAGCAGCACCAGATTCGAATTGTCCTGCGCCCCCTTCTCATGACCGCTTCGCCTCGAAAGCGGGTCGGTTTTCGCATGTTGCTTCCCGGGTTTATGAATGAGCGCAAAGTCATATTCGCTAAGCTCCAACGACCAACGGGCTTGTTGTCTATTGAGTTTCTTCGTGGTGGTGAAGTACTCCAGATTCTTGTGGTCCGTCCAAATTTCGAACTTCAATTGACTGCCCTGCAGATAGTGTCGCCACTCGTAGAGGGCCCGCATAATCGCCAGCATTTCCTTGTCTTGGATGTCGTAGTTTCGTTCAGTGTCGTTTAGTCCCTTGGACATAAACACAATTGGAACCCACACCCTGTTCTGGCACTGTGTCAAGCATGCCCCCGTTGCGTAATCCGAGGAATCCGCCTCAACCCGCCATTCCCCAACATCCGTTGGGAAATGTAGAACGGGTTCCGATGTTACGGCCAATATTAATTGGTTGAACACATTCTTCTCCAGTTCTCCCCACCTCCACTTGTAGTCCTTCCACGTGAGGCGAGTTAACGGCTTTGCGTAATCCCTGAATCCTTTGATGAAATGTCAGTAGAAATCGAGGAACCCGAGGAAGCTTTGTACGTCCTTAACGTTCCTCGGGGTTGCCCATTGTCGAATGCCCTCGACTTTTATGGGGACCATCCGAATTTTCCCATCCCCGACGATGACTCCCAGATATTCAACCTCTCTCTGTTCGAACTCGCATTTCTCGGGTTTCAGGAACAACTTGTTTTCCTGGAGAATCCGCAAAACCTCCTTAACTGTGGAGCGATGTTCTTCCAGGTGTTCCGAGTAGATGAGAATATTGTCCAGGTAAACGATAACCCGTCCTTCCG
Organism: Mycena olivaceomarginata; assembly: GCA_029378375.1. Taxonomy (NCBI): domain Eukaryota; kingdom Fungi; phylum Basidiomycota; class Agaricomycetes; order Agaricales; family Mycenaceae; genus Mycena; species Mycena olivaceomarginata. The sequence goes on along the minus strand of JARKIC010001130.1, from coordinate 64,218 downwards.
CAATAAGATCCGCAAAGATGTCGTTCATCATGGATTGAAAGGTCGCCAGCGAGTTCGTAAGACCGAAGAACATCACCAGCGGTTCCCACAACCCTCGGTTTGTGACTGAACGCGGCTTTCTCTTCGTCCCCTTCTTTAATCCGGATATTGTTGTATCCCCATTGAACATCCAATTTAGTGAACCAGGTTGCCTTACGGAGCATGTGGAACCGATCGAAACCGTTAAGGATCCTAAAACAGTATCCTGGTTCGATTGATCAGATAGTTGATCTGATCAATGATCGGGTTGTTCGGGTTGTTCGGGTTCTGGAAGTAAAATGAAAAGACGATTCATGACACTCACGTTGATGCTGCTTCTCGGCACGCTCGCGGGCCCTTAATGTCATCATATCCAGTAGTTCAAACCCCGATCGGTTTGCAACCAGTCATGTACTTCGTGTATGCTTCTGTGTCAGCCATGGTGTGTCTGGGGACTAGGATTCATCTGTATGGGTTCCTAGTCCCTAACATCTTCTGTATCCCGTGGCACAGCCCACCCCAAGTCTGCAGCTTTAGAATCCGTGGCCAGGTTTCAACTGTGAGAAGGTCACGTGGTGGTGTCATGAGAGTCCTGTGTCGCTAAGACATGTCTGTATCCATACGGACGTGTCGCATGAAAAAGTAGAACTCGGGTGATTCATTACACCGTGCCAATCCACTCTGCATACCCACTCCTCATGCCTCCCCATGCCTGCCACACGTCCTGCCCTGCCGATGCAGAGGTAGAGGGCAGAGTTTGAGGTGGAGCAGCACGTCTGTCACAGAGAGCAGTGCTCGTGCAGAGAATGACCAGGGTCTCGAGCGGCACGCCGTAGGGATTGTTGGATGGCACATACAATACGTGCAAAGTTGGTATGTGCTGTGCCGGCATTTATTCCTCATATGATGGGGCACTGAAAAGATGTGCCCGCACAGCGACCAGCTAATGGACAGATCTAGATAAGCATACAAGAGGATTGTAACAACTGAAGACGCACCTAGGTACATGAAAAGCAGGCTCTGCTGCTCCCTCTCCAGCTGCTTTGTCTGTTCTGACCATTTTGCCACACAGGACAACAAAATTCTGGGCTGCTGGTGGAAAACTGAGGAGAGGACCTTCTCTTAGATCAGGGGACTTTAATAAGAGGATGACATTTGGACACATTGGAGAACACAGGGCTGAGTGCAAGCTTAATATGTAGCGTGAGGTAGACACATCCATAACACAAGATCCATCCAGCGAAAATGCTTTACAGGTGGGGAGCAGACAGCTGGAGGTACAATGTTTACATTTGAGAACAGTCAGGCGGTCGGAAGTCCTGAAGAGAGTGTTGGATGCTCGGTCGTGGTGGTGGAAAGCAACAAACAAACATGTCACATGAGGTTGCGTCACATGAGGTTGGGCGGAAGGGTAGCGCGAGTAGGATGTGTAGAGGAGAGCGGGAGTGAATGTAGGTTGGGCAGCGGTGGAATGGGTGAACGGGCCAAGTGCATGAGGTGGACAGGATGGAGGCAGGGCAGCAGGTAGATAGGTTGGTTAGGTTGGTTTGAGTAGTCAATGTAGGTTGACGGAGACAACAGTGGCAAAGTAGGTTGGTTAGAGTGTAGTTATGTAGGTTTGTAGGTTTGTAGGGGAGGCATGTAGATAGGTTGCATGATCGGTTCAACATAGATCGGAAATAGCACAGGCAAGAGGATGTAGGTTGGTTGGTTGGTTGGTTGGAGATAGGGGTAAAGTAAAAAGGGAAGGTAGGTTGCGTAGGTTTGGGTTAGGTCTCAGCAGGCAGGGGCATAGGGGCATGTAGGTTATAGTGTAGGTTTTGGTTGACTTCGGGAGGTGCCGGTGAACGATGTGCTCCGAACTAAACTCAAACAACACACTTATCACCCAAATACAACCCAAGTCTTTCCGGAATAAGCGGTGGGGCCTACGGAAATAAGACCAGGATCGGAAATAGGCCGATCAGCGCATGCAAGAGCCAAGATTCAGATGAGTGGTAGTCCTTTTACAGGTCCTAACAAGGTTGAAGGGAAGGTATGTGTTTCCCTTAGGAAGATAAACCTTCACTACAAGATATCACCAGGAATTGACCTGAGCGATAATCAAGCGGTGGAAATAAGATGGTTTAAAGCTTCGCAGCTTATGAGACAGCAAGTGTTGAGAGTGGTGATGGTGGTGGTGTCGTCTAACGACATGCAGGATACCTCGGATAGGTCGACGAATATAACAATTCCAAACGATAGAAACCCTGTAGCTTATTTCCCAAGTGTTGATGATGATAGCTGATGATGATGACGGTAGCTGATGCCAAAACATAATTCGATTCCCAGATGCTAGATAGCCTCAATCACGTCCAAGACGTTTCCGATACCCTCTTCCTTATTTCAACTTAAGGTTTCCCGATGTTAAAGTCCAACGACAATACACACTGAGCCAACCCCAGAAATAGCCCGATCGCAAGCGTTCAGCCTACTAATACACGGGTGATTCTGTACCCTACTCGAGATAATGTCCTGACTACTTATACAAACCCCAAAATTATATGCAAGTCCAAGAACGAAATAGAAATTAGTAAAATTGCCCGAGTTCCCCTTCCTCAGCTGTTTATCTATCGGAAGCACTCCTGCGAGCATATTGCCATTGGCTGGTGCCCAGGACGATCGTGATGTCTGTTCGAGCGCTGTTGGTCAGCCTAGGGGTTTGAGACTCTCAGTCTTTTGGCTGACTGATACTGAGTCATTTGTCCTATTTGCCGTTGTCCCTGGTCCTTTCCCGCCATCGCTGACCATCAGGTAATGTTCCCCTGGTCTCCAGCTCCTCGTAGATACCCCTAGTGAGACTTGTCCCAGAAAGGGTTCTTATTTCCCCAACTCCATCTGCTCGGAATAAGAACCATCCCATCAGATCTCCTTAGCCGACCTTCGCTAGTCCCGGAACTTCACCGGAATGTATATCCCCGGGCCTTGATGTCTATCACATGGAAGGTGCACGGCCTATTGGTGCAGAAATAAGACTATTCCCGCATGCCCTTGTCATCAGTATGTCCAGCCTATTCCATCGTGTGGGAATAAGACCAGAAATAGTCTCTAAAGAGGTTTGTGGGCTACACCTTCCTCTACAGTTTTCGAGGTGAGCACTGTCAGTCCGCAGGGTAGTTCCCTACCCCTTGTACCTGTTACTCTGTGATTCACAGTGGGGGCAGCCAACAACGCATGTGAACACCGCATGTGTTACATGCATGTGGTTCCCATATGGAAAAAAGGCTGCAAAGCCGCCTTTACCAGACTAAGGGCAGCTTTGTTGCATGCTTTGTTCTCTGGTGCAGGGGAATAAAGCATGCAACAAAGCCCCCCATTGCTTGTTAAAGGCACCTTTGTGGGCTTTGTTCCGACTGTGGGCCACATGTGTGTAACACACTTGGTTTTCACATGCCTCGCTGGTTGCCCCAGGTGTCATTCCGGGAAAAAAACTTTGAGTTTGAAAAAAAAAACTACTTGCAAAGTTCAGAATGCTCTGCATCCAGACACACTAGCCAAGTGTATGTTCATCCTGGGAGGAATAGACCCGTAGTCGAGTGAGCCGAGAGTAGGACACAACTTCCGCTTAGCGCCGATCATTGATCTCCACCGCTACTTTCTGTCCGTACCGTTATGATTTCTTGCCTATCATATCCGCATAGCTAGCTGGTAAGCATGCTGCTGTGTAGTCTCATACCCGCCATTCTAGGGCGTGCTCAGAGAGAGCAGTAGACATTTCTATACGGAGTTTTTGATATTGGGTTGTTCAAATGGTGGTGAGGCAGAAATTGATGAAAAATTGATGGGGGAGCACCGCCTTAAAACGATGGCTGTTTGATGGATGTGCCCAACTTTCGAAGCCGCCGAGCCCCGGAGGATCTGGAGCCGAGATTATGACAGATCGACCACAGACATAACTTGTAGCTGGAATATGGATAGCCGGGCTGGCTGATCGGCGCTGGTAAGCAGAAGTTGTGTCAGACACTGTCCTACTCTCAGCACACTTGAATACAGGTCTATTCCTCCCAGGATGAACAACATACACTTGGCTAGTACGTCTGGATGCAATATCAGAGCATTCTGAACTTTGCAAGTAGTTTTTTTTTTTCAAACTCACAGTTTTTTTCCCGAAATGAATAATGTGACACCTGGAACATCATAGGAAGATGTTTTTGAAAGGAAACCTACGCAAAACCTGCCCATTTTGGAAGGAACCATAGCGTGGGAATGGATAGAGGTAGAGGTGAGATTTTTTTTGAGAGGGGTTCAGATTCGAAATCAAACAAGAGAATATGCATACCAGATCATAGGTTACCCATTGAAATACCCAGCTATAAGAAAGTAAATGTTACACCCAAAAAAAGGCGGAATAACGCTAGCATTACTACATTTTCTTGACTTGTTAGGATGTGGGATAATGCTTGATCATCGGTGCATTGACGGCAAGGATCCTTGGCAACACTATGGTGCCGCATCACATTCCCTAATCAGGATCGCACGTTGAGGCGGAATTGGAATTTCTTCTCCAATTCCCGACGTTTGTACAAGCCATCCGGCATCTTTGCCGCATTTGAAACACATTTCCGCTTCTTGCCCATTCGATCAGTGCTGTTACGCCACCTATATAACCCACATCCATGGCACTTCTTCACGCCCTCCATTATCAAAATGCCCTACGTTTCAGCCTGCTTGGCCATCCTTGCCCTGTTGTACATTCTCTTCCGTGTCGCATTTCGTCGACACAGTACTATAGAACGTGTCCCTGGCCCGCCCTCCCCTTCATGGATCTACGGTACTCTCCAGATTGAGACACACGGTGTGTGACCTTGTTGGAAATACAACCCGTGACCGTGTTCAACCCACTTGAACTCCGCATTGCAAATTCAACCATTGCACATGCTCTTATATTTTATCCTATCTCGTTGCCTTGTTTCAGCTCCGTCTTTCACATGGACCTCATGGCTACAATACCAATTACCCACTGACTCATAGATAAGCAGTTTGTATAAATACTTAGCTACTTCTCTAATAAATTCAGTCTGTTCTTTACTTGCGAACCACCCATCAATTTAACCTTCCCATAGATTATGGGCCCCGCCCCTCGCATCTAAATAAACCCTTGCCACTTTGTTCATCCTCATCTCGCACCTGCTTGTTGAAATTTTATTCATTGAACCGAACCATCCACAGTACAATGTCCTTTAACACATCCACCAAACTCGGAGACGACTTCCTGCGAATCCCGAAGCTTGATGTCACCGGAACGAATTGGGTCATTTATAAAGACCGATTCCTCTGGGCTCTCGACGCACGAGGCCTCGCGGAGCATCTTGCTGTTGATGCAAGTGCGCCGGAGGATCCGCTCTCGGCCATTCGGTATGCCGAAGTTCCAGTCGTTTTGACTGCGCAACAGACGGCGCTTGAGACGGAGTGGAAGAAAGAGACCAAGCTGTGGAAGCAGGGCGAAGCGATTGTGAAGCAACAGATCGCAGGAACGATCCCAGACTCACTGTTTATGAAGATTCGAAGCGAACCCACGGCCAGCGAAATCTGGAAGGAACTTAGCAATGAATTCCAGAAGGAATCTCGCATGGTCTCGGTTGATTTGCGTCGCAGGCTTCAAGAGGAGCGTTGTGATGAGCGAGGCGATATACGCGCTCACTTCACGAAGCTCAGGACCATGCGCGAGGATCTCGCAGCAATGGGTCAACCCCCGACCGAGGACGACTAACTACTTTCCCACCAGGCTGGGTGGGGGCCGCCCTAAAAGAAAAATCGAAAATGGGCGCACATATTGATCTTGGTGAGAAAATGATATTTTGTCTGTAAACTTTGAGTGTGTTTTCAACCATAGACTCCATAGGAATATCTTTTAAGGTGCCCCCCCTAGCCTGGTGGGAAAATAGTTAAGGATCTAGGATCTACGCGCTGTGCTGGAGTGGATGGCCTCGGCAGCTGGGGATGCTCTGGGGCCCGCGGCGGACAGAGAGAAAATATTCTTATTGGGGCACTTGGCGGGCGGGGTGCATGTAATGACAATGTTGTTCCGTGAGCCAACTGTACTTGCCAGTGGGCGAGTCAAAGGCACATTCATCGCGTCAGCACCACGTATTACAATTTCGACGTCATGGATGAACCGACTGCAAGGGGCATGGAGGCGTACTACGGTCCGTGCCGCGTCTGAGGAGATGATCAGGGCGCTCCCACCGCTCTGCTTACCTGCGAGCGTGACCCGGAATGGATGAGGGTCAATTTGGCGGAATCCTGCAGGATGTTGGAGGAGAGAGGTATCAAGGTGCCGCTGATAGTAGCTAAGGGGTATGATCACGTCAGCATCACTTTTGCGCTGGGAACGGGGCAAGGGGAGGGTTGGGTGGAGGACGTTGTGCGGTAGATGAGGGTGTTGTGATGTGGTACTCCTGGTACAAGGTACACTTGTCTAGAAATTGATCTTGATAGACATTGTTTCTTTCCGATTGTTTCAGCTCATTTTTGGCTTCATTAGACAGGTTGTGCAAAGCCGCACAGAGCCGCATGCGGCCTTTGTGCATTGTGCAAAGCCGTGTGCAGCTCTGTGCAGCTTTTGTTTTCCCATCCATTATGTACACAAGCCTTACATATAGTGCCTTGAATGCCATCAGCATTGATTCTCGGGTCAGGCAGCAGAAACAAAGTGGAGCTAAGTGGAGTAAATGGCCATTTCGACAGCGTCACCGCCATAGCCGCACAGGAACTGTGCCGGAAGCCGAATAATGACGTTAAAAATGACGCACATTACGTTGGGTAAGTGGTTCAATGTACTGTATACCACCCAATTGACCTGTATCTCTCCAAAATGAACCTAGTTTCCCTCACGAACCTGTTGGTTTGCTGTGCGGCTTTGCACAATGCACAAAATCCGCATGCGGCTCTGTGCGGCTTTGCACAACCTGTCTATTTTTGTTCTCCTTTTCTGCTGTTTTGGGCAATTTGGCTGTGAAATGGTGAAAATGAGAGCAAAAATGAGCTCAAAAATGAAACTGAAAATGGTCAACTTTGAATGACACTAGTATCGGACTGCACAATTTGAGCGGAGCAAATCTTATACTATTGCCAATATGTCCTGTACCAAAGAACATGGCTGTGCTGTGCCACAGCCCCCGGTGGCTATGTCATGCAACAGCCACCGTTCTGGCATATAGAATGGACGGGCAACTATATAACAAATTTGGTCACAAAAATAACACTGTTATACGCACAGTCATATGACTTGTGCAGTGAGACAACCACACATCGAGTCTCCTTGAACTCCGAGGTCATTGGCATTGAGTCTGCAGTTTTTACCTTCAGCTCTTTCAGCTTTGTTAAGTGAGCTGATTTTGGGTTAGGCGGGGAGGAACCGAGCGAAGGGTGAGATGATGAGATCCTCATGTTGAAGAATCAGTTGTATAATCCACTGAACTGTCGGGAGGACTTGATCCCGGAAATGTACATTGAGGAGTGGTTGTGATTGGTAAACAGGTCACGAAGTGTCCCGAAAAGGTGGTGAAACCATTGGTGAGCATGATATCTCACAGCCAGAAGAGTCGTTTGAGTGAGACCAGTGACTTGCTTATATATAGCTGACGCTGAAGTCCACTGTAGACAGTTTCGTGGTCTCAAACGATGGCATCTCAAGCTCATCATCCAGTTTCTTCCTGTTCTCATTCACATCGCATTCTTCCTCTTCAGCATTGGCCTCGTTATTCTCGTCTTCCAAGATGATGTCGCCATCGGCATTGTCATATTCATTCTGACGGCGCTAATCATGTTTTTGTATATCAGGAGCAGTGTCCACTCCGCATACTTGGTCGATTCACCTTTCCGTACTCCTCTCTCTGGGATGATTCGGCGCCTGCGCTCTGGTTCATGGCGATTGGAAGCCTTCGCAGAATTTCCGTCCCGGAAGGACGCTCAGAAGGCACAGGCATTAACCTGGCTGTTGACTGAGTCTCCTAACGCCGACACAATCAATGCCGCTATCTGTGCAGTAGCGGGTCTGCCCGCCAACCTCTTCGTCCAAGGACCAGCCACTCCATGGCTCGACAGTCGGTATCCTCTCTCAAGGACCCTCTCTGTTCAGCTGGCGAAAGATTCACCTGACAGAGATTTGCTCAGCTCCTCCCTACACTGCACTTCTACATCTAGTTCAGGCTGTGCTGATGGATGCAGATGACACAGACTCTTCCAAAGCTCTATGGGCCTTGATTGATCATGGAGACCCACTGTTCGTCACCAATTCCCTCCCTCCGGTATCCAAGAGGTCGCGCTCTGTGTCAAGGCCTGGATTCTGCTATTCCTATGTCAAGATACTCGCGAGACAACACTCTTTGACACTGATATACTGATTCTGATGGGCTCGTGTCCAGATACGCATCTCCGCCGGCTCTTGTTCCAAATTTTCTTGCTTGCACTGTCCTCACCCAAAGCCTACCTACCATCCTTCTCACCACACCCCTGATGATTTCCTCCCTGTCCTCAGTAATCAATATGCAGCCAATCGGAACGAAGTCCAGGCGGAATTGGTGAATGTTGTGACTTCGGGTTCGTTTGCTGGTCTTTCTCGTTTGTGACGAAATTCATTTACCATATACAGAGGGATATCTTACTGACAGCATTGCAAAGTTTGGTACCCCAACACTGTTGGAAGGATTAACCTCAGGTTCAATGGAACTCCAGAGGCGATATGTGGAACTATTCACTGAGCTTACCCAGAATTGTATGTGTTATCTGGATGTGGTCGACAATTCTAACATTATTCCCAGCGACATTCAGATGGCAGCTGGCAACGAATGCACCTGCGAAGGACATTTGTTGTTTAATCTGATGCAGGGACGACAATGCGTGGAACGACATAATCCGTGCTTTGACAGATTTGAGTTCTGATGGTACGCATCCGGGTATTTGTGAGTAAGATGGGAGAGATCTGGCGGGCATAGATGACAGTCGCAAGGTTATCAAGGATGGCTTCCATGCAATAATCAGGAGTCCTCTCAGCCAGAAACCTCGCATACTTTGTGATATTGTCCAATTTCTTGCTGGAGTTGCTCGCCACGGTAAAGTTAACTCGGAATGAACATTATTTTCAGCATTCTGACACCTCAGGCTACCCTTTTGGGAACCCTTAGAGTCAATTCTTTTCCTGGAGTTAAATGACCCTAGCGGTACCTGATTTCATAGAGTGCCCCACTCCCGGTGGGGCAGCCCACATTTTGCAAAAACTAGATGTGGGCCTCCCCACACTTCTTTCAAGTGGGGAGCCCTGGCGGAACCGAAAAATTTGTGGGGTGCCCCACTGCCCCACTTTTGAGTAGGACACCTGATACCAGTCCTGCCAAAAAAAAGTTTTTTGGGCTCTTTGTGGGCCATTTTTCACTTTCCACAGTGATCCTGAAAGCTGCCTTTTGAGCTACTATTCTAGCCAGAAATCATGTATGCACCTGCACCCATTCCAAATGCCCATATGTGCCCCCTTTTATTCACCGTGCTTGCACCCGCACCCTGCCAACCACCCCCTCACTCCCCTTTTATTCTGTACACTTACACCTGCTCTATATGCTGCCACCCACCCCCATTCTATGTGCCTGCCAGCCACACCCATTCCACGTTCGTGCCACCTGCACCCATTCTGTGCCTCCTACCTGTGCTATTCCACACACCTGCCCACCCGCAACCATTCTGCTTACCTGCCACCTGCACCCCTTTTCTTCTGCCTGCCTGCACCCACACCTCTTTAATTCAGCTGCCTGTACCCGCACCCCTTTTATTCTGCCTGCCTACACCCACTTGAATCATTGCAAAACACTTACTCAGATTACAATAGCAGTTTTAAATTGTGGCTACTCCACTTTTCCTGTGGGCTCCTCCACTTTCTTTTTTCTTATGGTGGGGCACCCCACCTACTGTGGTGGGCTAACCCACCTTTCCTGTGGGCCGCCCCATTGTCCCATTTCTTATGGTGGGCCACCCCACCTACTATGTATATAGCGGTTGGCTGCCCCCCATACTGGTGGGGAGCCCCACCTCACTTATTCCTACTGGGGGGGCCGCCCCACTCCTATGCATTAGTGAGTCACCCCACCTTTTGCCAAAAAAGGAAATTTCCTACATCAACTCTGCTCTGGCTCATAATTCAACTGTTTTGGATGATCCAACTATATAAAGGTGCTAATCTAAGTCCTTTGAAAGGTGACCAAGCAAAATTAAGAGGCTATTATAAGTGCATTAATAGGTGAGACCGGCAAACCTTCCCTTTTTAGGACACTACCACCTTTCACCCAAAAAGGGAATTTCCTACATCAGTCCTTCATTGGCTCATAATTCAACTGTTTTGAATTATTTTACTGTATAGGAATGTTATTCTAAGTTCCTGGAAGGTGACTGGCCAAATTAGAGCCCAGTATAGTGGAATAATAGGGTCAAAATAGCGAACCTTCCCTTTTGGGACACTAACACCTTTTGCCCAAAAAGGAAATTTCTTACATCCACCCTTCCCTGGCTCATAATTCAACTGTTTGGGATGATCTAACCATATAGATGTTGTTCTAGATTCATTGAAGCGGACTGGGCCAAATTAGATAATAATATGATGAAAATAGCGAATTTGATAAATTGTGTTCCTGGCTATAATGCCTAAAGATAACAGTTCCTGGCTGTATTTCCTTTCAAAAGGCTATAGGAACACCCTGTAAGTGATGGATTATGTTATATCATCAATATGCAGCATATATTTCCCTTTTGGGACACTAACACCTGTCACCCAAAAAGGAAATTCCCAACATCAGCCCCTCCCTGGCTCACAATTCAACCGTTTTGGATCATCTAACCATCTAGGGACTGTTGTTCTAAGTTCTATGACCCTGTAGCATGCTGTTATATCTGTGTCAGAAAAGGCCGGAAGGACGTAAAGGCTGGAAGGACGGATAGGGCCAGAAGTGATACCATGTAGGAGATCGGGTACACCAACTAACTTGGCTCGACAACGAAGGAAGGAGAAGTCAGACCACAGAACAATGCAGAGGCAAAGCACGTTAATTTTCAACTAAAGATACAGTAGAACATAATATGTATTTATACTAAATACGGAGATAAGTCTAATGCGGAAAGAAGTATGTAAAAGACAATAAGTACAGCGCAAGACAATAGGAACAATAAGAGGGAAGCATGGTTGCATAAGTCATATGTTTGATTTGGGGAATGCTCAGAAGACCTTCATTGCGAAAACCCCAAAGGTTGTGCGTCAACGGAACTAACCGGACACCGCAGGAAGTTGGTGAGGACACTGAAAGGCTTTGCCTCGGTCCGTCTAAAGCTGGAGTACGACTGATGACATGGACCAACGAGTGGAATGCAGCAGTACAAGCCACAACCACTAACCAAAATCCACATCCTTGTTCCCCCTGGTTACACAAGCTTAGATGTTCCGACAAGTATTCATGCATTTTAGACTTCTTCACAAAACTGTGAAGGAGTAGAAAAGGGACACAGATACTTCAGTTCAACTGGTTGAAGCCCTTAATCAAGCGCTCAGAACGAGAGCACTTGACTAATGGTGTGCAAGACTTGTTGTGGTGGGATTAAGACCCTCTCTTGGCATAGCCAACCAAGTGTGTCAATCCAACACCAATCCAAAACCAATCCCAAATATAAGCCTTCCAAGGCTGCTGATTGTTTAAGGTCCCTTTCGACCGTATCCCATAATCCCAAGTAATAAGCCTTCCAAGGCTGCTGTAGTGGTGCCGTGTTCTCAATCCAAATCCCAAATCCCTTCATACATCTTAATCACAATCCCAAATTATGTGTTTTACTTCCACCGAAGGCAAGACATATTAATCACATTGTGCAAACGAAGCAAAGCTCTTAATAGAACCAGTCCAGGATCACAAGCGCGGACTACCCATTGTAACACAAGCCCTAGATCCAAGTCCCTTAATTGAGACCAGGACCTAGCTCCTGTGCCACCCCAATGTTAGTGCCACAAGCACTAGATCCAAGTCTCTTTATGAGACTAGGATCTAGCACCTGCGCCACCACCACTGCAGTAGTGCGTCCATGCTAGAACTGCCCTCCTTATATACTGTACATTTATGCTTACACTACTCTAATTACACTACCTGAGTAAGCTAGAGATCTGCCATTGAACTCCTTGTTTCCGATCGTTTGTCTGACTCGACTGAACTTCCAAGCCAAATAGTGTTGTCCTGCCCTTTGGACCATTGGATTCAGAAAGCGCTGAGTCTCCCATTTCTGTAGACACCCAGAACTCCCTAATCCGCCAAGTGGTTCCCAAGATATAACCTTGTCAATTCCTGATCAAGCCAAGAACCCAAATTGGGACGGTAACGGGGCTAAACCAAATTAATGGTCAAAGTCCCTTGATTAACACCTTCAGATTCAAGGAGCGTTGGGTATCAGCTTTCTGTAGATACCCTAATCTCCCCGAACCGCCCAGTAGTTGTTGAGATATATAGCAATGAAGCCTCGCCCAGGTCAAGAACCCATATTGGGATAGCAACATTGATCGGTGATTATCATGTGTCCAGACATGTCCCGAATAGTCCAAATCAACCACAACAAGGTGATTAAATCCCACAGGTCTATCTCTGCTGATAGACACTTGTTCTTCAGAGTGGATGTTTAAGTTCCCTGATATTTGTTGGCCCCACAGAGCCTTAATCAAGTGATTATAAGGACTCTTTTATTAAACCCATTGAATCGAGCCTTAATCAGTATGGGAGGTTCTGATTAATGTTCTCTTGGGCATGCTGATTAAGCCCTCATGCAAGATGTGCCTGATTAACCATTCGGGACTCATGTTAATCCTGGAGATGTACATCTAACTTGGTAATGCACAGGAATCCCAACATTAGCGAGATTCCAGGCAAGGCCAGATAGCCTGCTTATCAACGCAACGGCTGTAAAGTAGGCCGTTGATAAGCCAGTAATTGGGCCATGGTTAGATACACGTAATTTTGCGTGTTTCTGATCATGCTCATTGCTGAAACTGTTGTTTCTATGCAACAGTACTGGTTCCTGGTAGCTGTTGGGCGAACCACAGAAAAATGGGTGGATGTTCTAAGGAATTAGAACATCCATTGGCTAGTCTCACCCTGAAAACCGTAAGGGAAACATGCAGCCAATTAATAAGTCAAGGAATTTCTTTTGACTTGTTTCCAACATCCACTTAAGCAACGGAAACGGGTCAAGGGAACGGGAGTTGTGCAATGTATTGTGTTGTGTTGAGATGCTGATGAGATGTGCTGGGTCACAAGTGTTTCGGTTGCCAGAGTTGCCGGTTTCCATCGGATGCGGATACACCGAAACAGGTGGTCGGCTATTCTGAGGATCCGGATCACAACTCTAAAGGTGTTCCAAGGTTCTTTCTCAAGAACCCTTTCTGGGAAACCCTAGAGAAACGGGTATCTATCGAGACCTACAAAGGAGTACTATCAAGTTCCGCACTTGGAACCAAGGGGAGAGTTGACTTGAAGTGGAAAAAGGTCGAACGAGTGCAGTGCCGATCTATCGGTGATCGACACACCCTCTGAATAATACAGGGGTGCTGCTGATGGGTTCCCACCTCGTAATTGGCAAAGGAACATGGTGTGCTCACAGTTGGAAACCAATGGGAGGCGACGCTCGGAAGAACAACCGACAGAAACACAGTTAAAGAGGCGGATAAACGGACTTTTGACTCATTGGGATTGTGTTTTGGGCTTTGTAAGCGTGTCTTGGTAGTTGTATAAGTATCCGAGGGTGTTTCTACGATGGACACAGCATCTTCCCCCGAACTAGTAGGCTATACACTTGTGCCTTGGGTTGATCTGGGATCCTCGGCGAACGCACTCCTATAGAGTAGCACTATTAGTCGAAATCTTAATTGTTTCTGAATCGTATATTATTCTGGAAACGCACTTGGGCTCTGCCTGGAAACTGTTAGAAACTCTGTGAATCTGTTTGAACTGGGACTCTGTTGAAAGAAACATTATTGTTGTTGTTTGCAGAGTGGGTTTCAGAAAGTACCGTCAAGGGAAAACTTTGGAAACGTGACTGCTGTGTGCTGCTCAGAAAGTACCTTTTTAGGGAAAGCTCTGTGAACACTCTTGGCCTATAAACCAGGGGCCTTACTTGAGTCTACAGGACTACTTTAAACTTGTTTCTTTGTCGCTTGGACACACACACACACACACTATGAAGCTATAAATCTACTTTGCTTGGAAACAATGTTTCCACTGTGTCTAGAAACATGTTCTACGCAGTTTGCTCTACCGTCTCTTTGAGATACAAAACCTCTCCCTACAACCTTTACAAGTCCCTGTACTAGGGGCTGTAACTCGTCGGGATCTCTGGAAACATGCATATATTGCCGTTTGATTTGTTTGTTGGTTGTTGGAACAGTCTCTGGACTGTTTCTGTGCCGCTCTCGAGTCAAGTGGGGTTATTTGTGTGTTTCTTATAGCACATCAATCACCGTAACTGGAATGGCCGTAAACGGCCGGAAAGGAACCGGAACAGATCGGAAAGTGTATGGTCGTAACACATGCTCAACACAGTGAACAACAATATAACATATGATCACCTCAAATCATGGGATATGGGGTGTAGTGAGTGTAAACTGTCTGCTTTCCGAATGCATATACATGAGACAAGCTCAAACGATGTGTTCTGGGATATCCCACATCATGGGGATGCCCAGAATAAGTGAACCTGCAACTTACTTGTGTGGCCAAATTGCGATTTTGCATCATCAGAATATGATAGATCACCTGCAGAGTGTCCTTTCAACCTCTAGGAGTAATTGAATACAGCCAGGAGTTCTTTCCCTTGGTGGATCGCCAAGATACTATGGCCAGGAACATAATTCATCAAATTCGCTATTTTCACCAGATTATTACACTATAATGGGCTCTAATTTGGCCCAGTCAGCTTCAATGAAGTTGGAACAACATCCTTATGTGGTTATATGATCCAAAATGGTTGAATTGTGAGTCAGGAAGGGGCTGATGTTGGGAATTTCCTTTTTGGGTGACGGGTGTTAGTGTCCCAAAAGGGAATATATGCTCATATTGATGATATAACATAATCCATCACTTACAGGGTGTTCCTATAGCCTTTTGAAGGGAAATACAGCCAGGAACTGTTATCTTTAGGCATTATAGCCAGGAACACAATTTATCAAATTCGCTATTTTCACCATATGAAATCAGGTACCGCTAGGGTCATTTAACTCTAGGAAAAGAATTGACCCTAAAGGTTCCCAAAAAGAGTAGCCTGAGGTGATTCTGACACATGGATAGATGATGTACGGAAGCTGATCACCACATCGGATGCCGGGATTCAATTCATGACCATGGTTAAAGGACTCAATAAAGAGGAGCTGAAACACTTGTTCGGTGCTTTTGTGGAATTGGCCAAACATAGTATGTTGTCCACGCTGTCATGAGTCTGCATAGAACTTATAATGTCCCTAGACGATATTCATGCATTGATTGCAGAAGGAATCACATTAACTTCCGTTGAGGGCCTCACTAATTGGCTGCTGGAGGAAAAGGCACGAAAATGTATTGAGGCTCTTGCCCAGCACAGTGAGATTTCACGTACACCGACCCCGTTTGTCGACTGAGTTCCAATGAGATGACCTGCGCACAGGGATTTTCACACCTGAGGCCGTTCAAAAAATTGTGTCGATGCCGGAAGATTCATAAGGGTGGGTGGGACAATCCGCGCTGAAGCTTATTATCGCCCTTGCCAAGCACGGCGAGATTTCACGTACACGGGCCCCGTTTGTCATTGGACTTCCAACTAGACGACCTGCGCACGGCAATTTTCACACCTGAGACCGTTCAAGTAATTGTGCCAATGCTGGGGGAACCAGACTCCGATTTGCGACAGTCTGCGCGGGACATTATTATCGCCCTTGCCCAGCGCGGTGAGTGTTTCACGTACACCTGCCTCGTTTAATTGTCTGACTTCCAACCAGACGACCTGCGCACTAGAATTTTCACACCTGAGACCGCTCAAAAAATCGTGTCGATACTGGGAAATTCAATCCACTATGTGGGACAATCAGCGCAGGAGACTATTATCGCCACGGTGAGATTTCACGTATGCCGGCCCCGTTTGTAGTCTGACTTCCAACCAGACGACCTGCGCGCTAGTATTTTCACACCTGAGATCCTTCAAAAACTCCGGCAACAAGGCCCGCAGACTATTACTGTCCTTGCCCAGCACGGTGATTTTTCACGTAAACGGACCCGGTTTGTAGCCTGACTTCGAAGCAGATGACCTCCGCACGGGAATTGTCACATCTGAGACCCTCGTGACTATGTTAGAAAATTCATGGCCGTTCGTGGAGAATACTATTATCGCCCTTGCTCAATACGGTGAAGGTTTCACCTTCACCCAGCCCAGTTTGTAGTTTAACCTCTGACCAGACGACGTACGCACGGCAATTTTCACACCTCAGATCCTGCAAGGGATTTTCTCTGCGCTGGCGCATTCATCGCCTTACATGCATGGACCTGCGCAGAGGACTATTATCGCCCTTGCCCAGTACGGTGAGGGGTTCACCTACACTGACCCTGTTTGTAGCCGGATTTCCGACCAGACGACCTGCACATGACGAGTTTCACATCTGGGACTTTTCAAAGAATGGGCGGGACGGCAGACAATGGTGGTTGCTGTCAGTGTCAGAAGGGTGGCGGTGCCAGATCGTCGGCCGAAAGTGGCAAGCAAGGACAATGGATTCAAAATCCATCCGAGTCCTTCCGGCAAACCGTATATATCCCCAGGTTAAACTCCAAAATGTATGAATTTCAGCCAGTGTAAAATGATTAGCTCCAGGCTGCTCTCGAAGGTTCCGAACGGCGAGATGCAGCGCCTCAGCTGCCCTTGGAGGTGATATTCTTCATGGATTTCAACAAGAATAATACTGTAAAAGCAGCGCTAGCTACACCGATACGTACGTAATCTGAAAACGCAGTCCAGAGTAAGGTCGAGATATTGCAGTAGGCATGCAAGAAATAAATCATACATCCAGTCAAACTATGGCCAAGAATATAGGGCGTGGAACGCCGTTACAACAGGGAGAACGTGAACACAGACACGATTGCGATCCTCGTAAAGATGCTAGTGAGAGGAGGTGTGAATCTGAGTCGCTGGGCTGAGTTTACTGTGGAGGCGGGCCCAGAAGGAATAGGAGTCTCCGGCGAGCCCGTGTCCGTGGCGGAGGTATCCGCTACTTGAATGCTAGTGGACAGTTAACATTAATCTTCAAAACGTGGAATAGCAAAAGGCCTTACACGAAGTCGTTCACATCCAAGTGCCACGGCCCGTCCGTCCGTTCCTTCAACTCCCGCCTGCCGCTCGACGCCGCCGTATCCGAGATACTCACCTCGACCGAAATCACCTGCGCCGTGCCGGCGGCGACCGCGGACACGACACTGTACGTGCAGTTGGACGCGGCTGCGTCGGATGTGCCAGTCCCTGCGAACGACCACGACTTTCCGTTGATGCTGACGCTGTACGCGAGGTTGCTGGAGGAGAAGGACATGGCGATGGAGTATCCTGTGTGGAGATATGTGTGGTGAGCATCGCACAAACCAATGCATTAACTTGAGGCAAGGAGAGAAGGAGCAACTCACCGGTGAACGTATATGTCATGCTACCGATTGCGTCGAGGCTGCTCTCGCCGCTACACCGCTTCGCCTTCGAGGTGGAATTGCAGGTAGAAAACGACCGAGACCCACTCGCCGACCCAGGATATTTCAGTGGAGTCGACACTGGTCCAGACGTTTTGGGTGCCGGGGCCTGCGGAGGGAGGGGTGGTCGAGCCAGAGGGGGTGGGGGTGTGGGTGGAAGTAGTAGTGGAAGTGTCAGAGTCCTCATCGGAATGTGTTGTCGTTTTGTGGGTCGCTGCGGAGTGTCAATAGCTTGCAGGGGCATATTTTGCGGAAAATCGCTCACTAGTGGGTGGGGGCGTCACTTCATGAGTCGTCTGTTTGGGCGTAGCTGGTCAGAGCCTCAGTAAATTGCACGAGGGAGGTGAAATTTAAAATTTCCCACTGGTAGGTGGTGGTGTCGTGTGGGTGGTTTTGTGTGTCGTTGTCTTGCCGCTGCCTCCACCACCGCCTCCGCCTCCGCCGCCTCCTACACCGCCTCCACCGGAGCAAACCTCACCGTTCGGGCAGCAGCCCACGTTACCCGCCGAGTCCTCCGCGCAGTATTCCCTGAAATAATAGATCTGAGCTCCCAGCCGTTCTTGCGTGCGAGATGAACAGTGGCTACTCACCCTGGGTGACAACATCCACCAACTGTGCAATGTCCGACACAAAGTCAGGAATTCGTCGAGGACAAGGTTGAGGGCATGTGTCTCACAGCTACAGCACTCCGCCGTGTGCGGTGCGAATGGACAGCAATCGCCGGTTTTTGAGCAGCATGAATCACCGTCCTGGCAGCAACCTGACGTTGAAAATAACTGGATGAGTTTCGGGTAGAGAGCCTCGGGTTTACATACCATTATCACAAATTCCGAACCCGGGGTCGCAAAAGAATTGTCGGGCCACAACAGCCAATAGGCCCTCGATGCGTTTCGCAGGTCTTTTCGCAGCAGGTCCCCCTGCTGTGGGTAGAAGCGGGTGCTGGGCAGCTGCAAACGTGTGCAAAAGGAGAGCAAGTAGTAAAGGGAGCATGGGCGAGCGCAGCATCCTGTGGCCTAGGGATCAAGCAAGCGAGCGCAACAGTCGAACGAGAGGGAGCCTGTCATTTTACTTATATCTACTTACGACGCGATATGCATCTGACCCCTTGCCGAATGCCGATACTGTCACAACCGAGACATCACTGAGAACTTTACCACAGGGAGTAACTTATTAATAGTCCTTGAAAATTTTCGAAGCTCTTGCGTGTCGAGGTACTCCGTCAAGAAATATGGACAATGAACTCCTGATGCTCCTGGTAGGTACTCGAATGAGCACCTTCAACGGGCCTCCCTTGCGATCGGCGCCTCTTGAGCGCCTGTTTTTTTGCCAAGCCCACTTTGGATTTGAAATTCAACCATTTGAATGCTATTCCCGATAGCGGCAGGTAGCGGCAGGGTAGCAAATGGAAACGTACCTCAATACTTTGACAAGCGATGGCGTGCATCTCCCGCTTTGGATACTTTGATGTCAAAATTGTGTTGTTCTGTCCAAGTTGCTACGGGATTGAACAACATAATTAGGGCCCAACGGTAAGAAAGACGTTATGGTGAAATTGGAACTGCAAGTACGCGCAGCGCCAACGACTTTGCCAGTAACGAAGAGGATACAGCTTCAATCTTGACCACATTGCAACATAGTTTCTATACAATGATCCCACCAGAACTCTCGGTGTTCTCCATTTGCCGATTCCACCATTTTGCCGTTCCCAGGTTAAGATCACCCTGAAACTAAATTATCGTTCATCATTCATGGTGAATGTTCTGCTAATCAGTAATGAATACTGAAGGTGCACCGAGACAGGGTGATAGACATCTTCTCATGATCGACGCTGATCGACGTTGGCTTCACTGCGGAATCTGATTCTCGAGAAACCCCCCAAAAAGTGAATTGTGTGAACGCCAAGCCTGAGATGGCTGTCAAGAAGAGGGATAAGAATAACAAAAGTCCCACAGCGATCACTCGTGTCCCAACCCACCACACATTGCCCTCATCCCGGACTCCCGCAGTTGTCCACTCCGCCCCACCCTGGGCTGTCCGGACTGGGGCTCCATGGGTAACTCCTCAGGAGTTCCTCATAGCTGTTCGGACTTCGGTCCGCAGACATATGACCGTATTTCTCCTGAAAGAACATTTACGCACTGTACTTACTGTCCACTGTCGCTCGTCTACTGTACAGTTCATTGACAAGTGTAAACTGTGCAGTGTGTGCTACTACCTCTTATAATCGCATGCCAAAGTTTGGAACATCAATTTGACATGCAGCCGCTCGCATCAAATATTATGCCTTTTTTCACAACCTCGTTGTTGGAACCCTCAATCATAGCGGAAAATGTACCAAGATCATTACAATGTCGAAGTTCTGAATCGTCTCCAGATTTCACTAACAACGACGGATATCACGCAACGGCCTGTAGGATGCGACTGACGAGATTGGCTGCCAATCAAGGCATTGGAAACCCGCGAACGAGGGGAGCTTGAACGCAAATCAAGTGAATCTGGCGCAACGGGCCGAGCACAAGATTCAAGTACATCGTCGCCGAGCCACCCCTCCTCAAGGAAGACAGAAACCATAACTTTGGGCGGTTGCGTAGATCCTTGCTTCGACTCATTCTGTTTACGTTTGTGGAAGAAGATAGTCATAGCACTGACGGGAGTTATACTTGTAGACTTAGTAGATAGCGAGCCTCGTTCGTGAAGAACGCAGTCATTACCCGCGAATGTGCGAAATTTTGCACCGTTGCGTGGGCCCAGGAGAAAAGATAGAGTTCAGCCTGAGAAACATCTCAATTCCAGCAACAGCGACTCTGTCGTCCAAGGTACAGCTCAGCTCGATGCTATACTGCGTGATCTGCATCTTATCTTAAATGCAAAAGAGCAGCTCCTCCGATGATGCCATCCTTTCGAAAATTAGAAAGCGATTTGATTTCGTGCAATCCTTGAGCGTGACTGGGACGGTGAATTGGGGGCAGCATAATGGAAGCACAAAAGGAAGGGTTTCACGGCGACGTAGAGGTTGCTTGTGCATTAGGAGGGCTTCGGGAGGCTGAACACGCTGCGACAGTAACTCTCTGCCACAAGAGTGATGTCGAGCTCCGAATCGACCTCATCATGATGATCCACCTCTGTTGAAGTCGAAGATCATCCAGCAAGAGGCAGGGAATCGACGTCGACGGATTGCGGATTGACGGATTGATGAGATGCGGAGAAGGGATCAGCGGATGGGTAGCTACAGATCAGATTGGATGAGATAATAGGCAGCGGTTTGAGGGGCGCAACGGAAGAGACAGAGATGTGTTGCCGTTCAAGAGATGCGCTGAGAAGTTCTAAAGTCTCCCGAAATGCCTGGACAGCATCAGACTGCAGGTCGGAACAAAGACCGGTGTGGAATGTGGAGCGCCGTTCGGCCGCCCACGATATATGCTGGGCTTTGAGAGATGGTGACACCCACGGCGCCAGTGGGGAGGATGTGCGTAAGAAGGTGAATTCTCTCGTCCCGAATATCACTGTGTTCCCAGGCAGACCGTGTGTCCGTGGACGTGTGCCGAGACGTCCGTCACCTAGACAGACACTTCCTCCCTGTGCCTCCATGTCGCGACACATCTCGGCATACCACCGCACACCTCAGTCCCTGCTTTCCGTCCTGCCCACCTACTGACAATATAAGTGCTACACCGCCAAAGTGCCAGTATGTCACGACCACCTGATCAGAACGGCCGAGAGACAGGTGCCGCGAAACCTGGTACCGGCTGGCAACGGCCTGGCAACCAGCTGTGAGGCTCAGCTCGTGGCCATCTTGCATTCAGCTGGGCGCGGGGTGAAGCGACAGGTGGGCAATACACTTCTGAACCTATGTATCTCATCCAAAAATAGGGTGCCCTATTCCATTTCTGTAAGCTGTGGAATAGGGCACCCTATTCTCGGACGAGATAGATAGGTTACGGACACCGCCAAGAAGTGCATCGCGGATTTCGGCGTAATGAGGCTGGTCTTCCAGCGTTTCTGTGCTTCCATTTATTGTCACATAGAGCGGCTTTCAGACGACCATATTGGTCTCCAAAGCCCAGTTTGAAGTAAAACTTCACCTTCCGAGTGGAAGTTCAACTTCGGATTTACATCTTCAGCTTCGGAAAGCTTCGGCTTTAAAGTTGGACATGCTCCCAAAGTTTGAGTTGTGCTCTCAAGTGTTATAGAGCTGCAGTTTCAAGGTTGCTCCTATGACATTATTTATCGCTCAAAAATCGAGCTTTTGGGCCGTATTTCAAATGTCCAGCTTGCACGTGGGTTGAGTGGTTTGCTGCATCAGGAAAACCGTAGCCGAGCCATAGTTGACCATAGATGCCATAGTGTCCATAGCTGTCCATAGTGACTCATAGCACCTGATAGTACTGGACAGTACTATGAGATCGCGCAGCAAGCACTGTGTGGCACTAGGCAGCGCTCTGGTGCTTCGCAGTGCAGCGTTGGGTTTCGCAGAGTCAGTAGGGATCCCCACCGTAACCGTATAATACCGTAATACGGTTACGGTTATACGCACCCGTACCCGTCCCGTATAGGCCCTCACGCGCCTCGATACGGTTACGGTTTGGCCCGTACCGTATACCGTACGGACCCGTAAGAACGCCGGCCGTATACGGTACTATACGGTATTTTACGGCCGTAATTATACTAAACAGGGTACAATTTTGTCTCGCGCTTTTCTGACTCCCCTCCTGGTCTGCATTCGGGCTTTTGGTGTGGTCTCATATGGGTTCTCGCTATCGTCGCAGTCTGTTGTCCCTCTCGGCCATCATCTCATTTCTGGCGTGCATCCTGCTGCCTTGTTTGCCTCGCTTTATTCCTACCGAATACCCGGGTTTGTATCAATTTGGACGAGATATTATGTCCATCCCCGGTGGGCTTGTTCAACTTTTCTGGCAATGTAAAGGAGAGGCCGTTAGGTTCTGCCGTTGCAGTTGAGCGTGTTTTCTCTGTTGGGAGAGACACCATCTCTCTGCGGCGAGCACGTTTGAAGCCGGACTTTGATGTTGTTGAAGCATCATCTGCGCTGAAAGCGCGAGCGTCTCGAAGACCTTCTTGAGATTGTGGAACAGGTTTGAATACATATAATTACCTTCGATTCAAATTCTAATCGATCTTTACGGTCGTATACCAACCGTATACGGTCGTAATACCCGTAAAATGTACCGTACCGTACCGTAAAGGGGTCCTGGGCAACTTTTACGGTTACGGTTACGGCCGGTTAGAGACCCGTAATTGACCGTAATCGTTACGGTCGTAACCGTATACGGTACGGTGAGGATCCCTAAGAGTCAGCCAGGCGTCGGCATTTAAAGTCCGCCCGAGGCACGTGCACGTCTGACGTTGGTTCTTTCCTGCCACCACACCTCGCCACACCATGGTACCGTTCTCGACCCCTCCCGATTCTACTCCTTACTGCTGCGAGCGTGCCAGTGCCAATGACCTGAGCACCTCATCGGGTCGACTGGGTGGCTGGACACAAACGGTGTGTGCCCCGTTTTATTCTCCATAACTAGATCTTCCAATACACTCCCCCCCAGAGTTGTCCGAAACAAGAACGCTAGCGCCGTCTTTTGCCTCATCGCTACAGGCATAATCTATGTACTGGTGACGAATGTAACTCGGCAGAGGTGTGTTTCGTTTCTTCTTTCCTCTTTTTCAGTCTCTGGATCTTCACGGTGGTGAGGTGAATGCGAGCGTGGTGGGCGGAAAAGTGTGCGAGGAGGGATGGTGTTCGGGCGCGGTGGCTTGCGCGTGGATGCGGGGAGACACTGGTGTGTTGAGCGGAATGGAGGGCTTACCGCTGAGTGGCACCAATGCGATGGGTCGAGGCGAGCGTGGTGGAGATGGGGCTGAATGAGGGTGATGCCGGCCAGACTCGCAGCAGCGATAACACTGCAGATGTGGATGCGGATGTTCGGGGCCCGTACAAGAGCATGACGGTGCAATGACGTGCACATGCCATGGAATGGATCTGTGTACCCTCGTCACTGGTTGCAGCGACGACGCGCCGCGTCACCTGTCGGGGGCGCGAGATCTGGGCTACCCTCAATGCGAAGCATCTACTTCTCGCCTTGGCCACAACGTCGGGCCTAGGGTTGCGACTCGGGATGATAATGCGGAATGTGGGGCCGCCCGCCCTTGAATGTACTCATCTCCCACGCCATTTCTTCCACAGCTTTTGATTCTCTTGACTGACCACCATTCTCAGGATGTCGTGTAACTTGTTCGAGTGACATTCCGGAAGAGCCACGCGCGCACCCACCGTCCTCTGCAGCAACTGCTACAGGACCGCTGTCTACGCCTGCCAGCTCAGTGGCTACAATGTGCCGTACCGTGATCACGCGCCGGCAAGGTCACCGCGGAACCCTATGTAGCAGGTGCATGGCGCGAGCCCGGATGGCATGTCGGATGTGTACACTGCGGTGTGGCGATGCTGAGCAAGTATATAGGACGAGCATCAGCTCTTGTAGTAGTTACAGTTGATATACATTTTTATATTGTCTTCTGTTCCCCGGGCCCTCACCGTTATTGACCATTGAGCGCGGGCAAGCAAAGCGTCAGGCAGTTTTCCTGATGTAGTGTTTCCGCTGGCACACAGGCCAGCAATAGCCTAGTATCGGCTAGTATCCCATAGTTGTGGCGCGGAGCTGTCAAGCGTCCCACAGTAATGTCCTAGTGCTGCATATTAGGGATGTAGCTATGGCTACTAGAGACACTATGGCTGCTATGCAGCGCTGTCAAATGCTGTCAAGTGTCGGCCGGTTTTCCTGATGTGTTCCGGTCGGTTATGGCTTATTGTGATCTGATCAATCTGTGAACCATGGTTGATTCAGTCCCGGCCCGAAAATGCCCAAGATGCATTCCAATTCTGTTCTGCACTTTTCTGTATCATATTACACGTTGTGTTCAGTTAGGTCGAACCACTTCCTGAATCGGACAAAGTTACCATCGTTGATTGCCGAAACAAAGGAGAACGGGTTCGCACGAGTCAAGGCTTCACTGAGCCACTGACCAGAACCACATCGTAGAAGTTGCCATCGTATTCAAGACCCCCGCTGCAAGGCAAGACCTTTCTTCCTGTCTCCAGTCTCTCTCAGTGACTCATCAATACGGCTTACACCTGTGTACCCCTAGCCACGCCGGCAACATGTCAGACGAACTTCAATCTATACAGATCATAGGTGAACGGGGACCGAGGTATCAGATCCAGCGGGCTGACACAGACCCAAAGACTGGCAAGCCGTGGGAGCCCAGCTGGACCAGTAAATACAGTATGGCCAAGGATTTGGTCGCGGTGTGGAAGGAAAAGCTCATAAAAATTGCGGATGAGTGGAACCAAGCAAACCCGGGTGGGAGCAAAGGTATGTGGTCTGTATTTGCCCATTCCTATCAGCAGACTCTGATTCATTATCAATAAGCATCGTGGGCTGGTAAACCGGTAATCAGAATGCGCGACTCTCTCAGCTCATCCCCTCCAGCTCCATTGAACTCGTGCCTTGAGCCTTTAGACACCGGGAAAGGGGAACAGGAGACATCGGTGAGCTCGTTAGTCGAGTGACAGCCAGCCTCTTACCTTTCCTGGAGCCAATCACGAACAAGAGAAAGCGAGGTGAATTCGATCTCTTCTTCCATCCTCATGGGCTGACGCGTCGCGCGAAGTGGAGGGGCCAGGAGACGATGATACACCTAGGCCCAGGAAATATGATGTGCGTGCAGGAGCCGTGTCTTAACGCCCGCTCAGGCTCATCCATTTTAGAAAACAAAAACCGCAGTTCCTGCTGTAAGTGGACCCTGCATATCTCCAGAAATGAAGGCCAGCCAGTGCCCAATCAAAGTGCGTTCGCGAACTGGCGGCCCTCGACGAACTAAAGCTACGGTTTCAGGCAAGTGCGTCTTCCGCAGCGAGTGCTAAAGTACCAGCCAAGCATCCTCACGACGCCGTTGGAGCGCAACCTCGAGAAGTCATCGTACAATCCTCAATGATCGGTCGGTGATTAATGACCCGTTGCGACTGTCGCTGACAATCATTTTAGTCACACTCCACGGAGACAGCAGCCACTCCGACTTCAGAGCTACTCAGACTTACATTTCCTCTGCGAGCCGCATGCGCTCCCCGATCTCGGCCACCCCCGCGGCAGCCAAAGAGGGGATCTTTGTGAAGCCTGCACCGAAAACCCAGGCCGCAAATAACCCCACAGCAATCTCCGCCGTTCCAGCGCAGCCTACACCGGAAAAAGACTCAGAAATATCAGCCGCTGTTCTTCAGGTGCCTTTTGATCTTCATTTCTCATTCCGACTAACCTGCTCCAGAGGGTAACTGAGATATTGGTATATTTGGATTCCTCTTCGCCCGATAGTCGCCCAGTGGTATGTTTGCTTCCTTGCGCGCGGCATCTAATCATGAAATTTCCCAGGAATTCGGCAATGTAGAGCTGGCGACATGGTATGTACTCCAGAATAATTACGTCGAGTCGCTGGATTGCAAGTACGTTTTTCGTCTCTTAGCGACCGTATTCATGCTGATTTACCACTAAGACTTGAGTATCTGTACCCCGAGAAGCTCGTTATTGTTACCTACCCAAGCGGTGTTCACGAAAGTTTCAATATCCTTCTGAAACCGATCGCTGACCTTGCCGATCACTCTTTTGGTTCTTTCATCGTCGACACGAATCGTGATATTCGGCTTCCCTCCCGGTTGTCGGTAACCCCGGACTTTGCTTTCGGAAGAAACATCAAAAACTCATCCCCGAAATACTCCATTCTCTTCGAATGCGCCTGGACACAGTCTCCCACCAATTTGTCCACAAAGATGAACAAATGTCTCGACCACCCGGATGTTGATGCTGTCATCTGCTTTGACATAATAACTTCGAAGAAATTCCAGACGCCAGGTAGTCGTCCTCCAGCCGACCACGACCTCGCACCAGCATTCTCTGGACCAGAACTCGAACAGGGTCAGCTTCTTGGCCCCGTCATGTTCCTTGGTCTCAATTGGGGACAGGTGGATGACATTTCCTTGACCATCCATCACCGCAACGGATCGCAAGAACATTTCGTAAGTATGCTAACTGTCCAGCATTTTCATCGGATTTGATGTTTTACAGGACCATCTTGCTCCCGTCAATGGGAATCTTGAGGATGAAGATCTCTTTGAGCGGTAAGACGAGATCAATATAGCTTTTGCCAAGCTAATCGGGATGGTCATGTCGATGGATGTCTACCGTGAGGCGCTCAAGGATCAAACATTTGGCCTCAAGTGGGACGAGTTTTATGTCGCACTTGACGCCCGCCTCATGGCCGACGCTTACGAACACTACGTGGACTGGATGGACAGACAGCAAACAGTCGCCTCCTTTTTGAGGCGTCGGCTTTCTTCAGAGGAAGGGGCAGGAGCGACGGAGGGCGAGGATTTGGTAAACACAGTAACACGGCGCTCGAAGAAACACAAACCATGATTTAATTTTCTACCTGATGTAACAAACAATTGTACGCAAACGGAAGAAACACTTAGTATCGTGTGGAATTCGAGGTTGCGTTCAGAATAGTTTCGTCCATTGGTATCTCAAATTGACATCCGAGGTATCCCACTGCCAAATCCCGGTGGAAAGCCGAGGAGCACGGACGCCAACCGTATCCGTATCCAGGTCGAAGGTTCCGGAGTAGAGTGCACCAGCCGCTGTTGGAGGATTGAGTCAATTTGCAGATGAGGGGCAGGCCGAAAAAGGAAACCGCTGAATTCGGAAAAAGGAAGTCGCCACTGTCAGGTCGTCGAAAATCGCAAGACTTCTGCGGAAGGGAGGCGAATACGAGTGTCGGGTTCGAGTCCTTTCAAGAGCGCGGCAGTGCTCGCCCGAAAGACAAAATACCAAAACAACAAAGCTGAATGTAAAACGCACAGCGACGCTGCAGATGCACTAAGAAAAGATGACACTGGAGAAACAAAGAAACATCAAACGCACTGTTTCTCACACTGCTCTCCCTGCTCCCACTCGTAACTGCTATACCGCGGCATTGGATTGGGCGCGGATGTCGAGTGAGTATGAATTAGAGCGGTACCTCGTGGGTCAACATGCCCAAGAAGATTTCAAAGTACCATCTCTGAAAATCCGCATCTTCAGTCCTCCTGCAAGCGAAGATTCCTGTGAAGGTCCTCGATTACTAACGGTATTTCCAGACGTTGGGGAGTACGGCAACGAAACGGCTGATCGCACTGCACACCCCTGTTGGTGATTTTTACCTCGATTGATTCCTGAATCTGACAGCGAGAAAAAGCCGCTGGGCCCGTGAAGGCTGACGCCAGCGCAAACAGGTGTTCCAAAACAATGGTGTGTGGGTTTGCATGTAGGTTGAGTTTTCACCCCGACAGAATCGGGGCGAAATCCCCCCTGAGCCTCTGAAATCACCATCTAATCGACCTCACGAGCAAGAAACCAACCTATTTGACAGGAAACAATTCTTTCGGCCTGCATCGAGTTCAGAGCCAGCGGATTTACTAAATCAAAGGTGCGCCAATTTTGAATGAAGAAAGAAACCGAGTAAAGTTGCTTACTACGGAATGAAATGAATTTTGAAGCCGGCGCAGACGTCGGAGTAAACACTCGTTGAGGTTCAACGTTCGACACGAACAAAATCTGAGAGAAACTCGGTACAGGAGTACAGGGGTTATGGACTTACAACACATTTGTAACATGTCAACAAAATGCCCCGTGAGCAAAGCAGAAACCAAACCTGTGTGTAGCCTTGCTTGACCCACCGAGAAGGCTCGTTCACGCGACTCAGCAAGCTGTGGCAAAATTATTTAGGTCAGTCAAGCTCACGAATGAAACACGGCTGACCTATTTACCGTCCCGACTGAGTTGAGCTTGAGGAGTTCACTGAATCAAAGGGCCCAATGAATTGAACCTATACATTCTGGGATTAGAGAGATAGGGAATTGCGGTAAGAACTTGTATATCGAATATATGGATCAACGTTAGAGTTTGTTTGAGTTGCGAGGAAGAAAAAAAAGAGGATGATCGTACTTGACTATTCGGGCGCAGGCAGTCGAACCCCGTGCCGCGAGATATACGTTAATTTGGACCCGCATGCGCAGTGTGCTGTACGCCATGCGGTCAATGCCTGAATCACACCGGGGTCTGAATGAGTACAGTCGGGACGAGAGCGGACGTCTCGCAATTATTTCCGTGTCCGGGCTTGTGAGTCTGAGATTTCGAGTAAGATGGAATCTCAATAATTTGAAAGATGTACGGACACAGAGGAAACCCCACACATGGACAATGTTCAGAATCCCGAGATAAGGATCAAAAGAACACGACATTAACGGCAAGTCGGAGTTTAAAAGCACAATAGTAATCCTGGCACTGCACGCAATCAGCCAACAACCCGGAAAAGAAATGGAACAGCACAAAAACAGCAAAACAAGGACGAACTGTGTTGTCGCGCTGCGGTACAGGGCAGGCTCTATCTATGCCTTGAGGAGTCCATTAATTCAAGTTGATGGCCGGGGATGGATCGTCTAATACAAATCGAACATATTGTGATGTACTTCCCCGTAACAAAAAAAACCATTTCTACTAAACTATCTTTTTGAACTGGGTTTAAATAAAAGCGCGTTCAACATGAACACAAACTCTTCCGCACGATTAGATGCAAACAAATGCCAATTGACACCGAATGTCAGCGGAGCCTTAGAGGAAGCTTGAGCCCAGCGCAATGATTCGTGTGTCGTAGTCCGGATAACGACAAATTCGGCCACTGGTATCAACAGACGAGAGCGATGTAGACCAGGAACGGCCCGGTTGCGGTGGGTATCTCTCCTACGCCGTATTGCAATTCAAGAGCCTGCCATCCTCTGGTGCGTCTGTAACTATAAACGAAAAAAAAGGACAGACCAACATCGACACGCGGAAAGACAGTTGCCGTGGAAATGGTCAACAGCCGTGGAAATGGTCAACGACTCGTCCCCAAATCGACCGGGTAACATGCAAATCTCCTTTCAACGCTTCAGCGTGCAAATGGTGAAGGTGCGGTCCCACCTCCAACGATTCTGTTGATCATGAAACCTGGTTGTGCTGATTTTTTCTGGGATTCGGGATCAATTAAACGGAGGGATAAGGATGAGGCTCACGTGCAGAGAACGACTTGCAAAGATGAATAGTCGAAAAGACGCAGAGAGGCACAAGATCAATACTGCACCATGAGAGCGCAAGTGGGGTTTAGAACGAGGATTCAGTTGCTCACACTGGTTGGGAGATTCAAGTTTTTCAGCACAATTTATGGTGAAAAATGTTCTTTGTTTTTCAAACATTTTTCACTGAAAAAGGGGGCACGGTGAAAGTGCCGCTTTGCCGTTGCCGCTGCTGCAAATTGCCGCTGCTACCGTAAGATTGGCGCTGTATGATTTTTGCCGCTGCCGCACGATTGTCACGCTGCCGCTGCGTCACACTTTCAACCCTGCGGCACTTTCCCCGCCAACTGGAAATTTTGTAGCTTGAGATCTCTGGGTGAAAGTGTATCCCTGACTTCCTAGTCTCGGGTTCCGGCAACCGATCCGTGTGAATTATCGTTGAAATTGAGACAGGTGAAAAATAGTCCTCAAGGCGCCGAACACCATCAATTCAGTTTATTTGTCGCAGTAGCGCCCCAGCGGTCACAGCTTCTTATCCAATGGAGTATAAGAGCATGTACTTCACCTCATATGGGAGACACATCGAAGGGAGTACTCAGTAACGCGTGCAGAAAGGCAAGATTGCTGACGGTTGGTTTGATTACAGTTGCCGCACTGGGGACCTCAAGTTTTACAACATATAGTCCAGGTTTTTCCTCCCCGGAAGCGGTGGAAGGAAATTCCTGGCCCATCATTTCACACAGACTGTACAGCGAGCGATATAATTCAGCACTGTGATAAAATTGCAGGACCGAGATCTGACCTCCAGAGCTGCCGTGTACTCGAGCATGCAGTGATCGGACCAGGTAAGTCTGAAATCAAAAACAGATCGGTGTGATGCAGGATATACCGGTTCAAGCTTTCAAGGGAAATTGAACAGATGTTGTGTCAGATTAAATGAGGGAAGACATCAAGTGGCTTGAAGCTCATCGTCAAGGGCGTGAAGGCGTTAAGGTGGGAAATATTTCTTTAGTCAATGGATCGGGCAAGTGAGAAGGACAACAAAGTGCTAGTGAGTGAGCACGAGCATGGTCGAATATTGGTGACTGGAGGAGTATTGGCCAGGTGTAGCTGAGTGTGGTAATGTCGAGCCTAGTTTGAGGCCACAAGGACGATCAAAGTGGGCCAGTGTCGGAGAGGGAAGTCACAGGGATTGCCGCTGAAGTCAAGTTCAACTGTCGCCAAACTGCCGCTGCAATGTCACATTGCCGCGCTATCATGCCCTCCAAGTGCCACCATACCGCCGCAGCATGCGGTAGACCGCCGCTGAAGATAACCCGACTGCTGCTGCAAAGTGCCAACTTTGCTGCTGCAGAGTGCTGCCGACTGCCGCTGCACAATGTTGTTTTTGTTTTGGTGCCGCATGAAAATTATTTCATGTCCCAACGTCTCAGAAAACACATTTTTAAACCCAAGGAACATGTGGAGCAATATGTTGGATACAGTAGACTCCCCCAACATAGTTTAAAACATCAATTACAGTGGTATAAAGGAGTTCAACATGTGTCCCAGGTGCAACTGTCACAGACTGCCGCTGTAGTGCCGCTGCTGCTGCCGCTGCATGCGGCAAAAGCACTGCTGCAGCAAAATCCCTTTGCCCTGAAAAAGGTAGTTGAAAACTCATAACATTTTCACTATTTTGCAAGTTTGAGGCGAAAAATTTGAAAGGAAGCTCAAAAAAGGTAAACAAGATTTTTTCGGCGCAATGTACACCTGCTCACCTTGTTTAGCCCGGCTTCCGTCACTGACTTTTACACCGTCAATCCGAGAAGATCTGTTTTCGGTCAATACGGAGTGTGCTCTTTTTCCACTGTTGTTATAGTCTTTATTTATTTGTCCCGCCTCCTTTCCTACTGTCTCTCCAATGCTGCACCTCTAATTCCATCCAACCTGTGGGCACAAAAGACTTACCTAGAAATTGGCGTGAAAGCAAATAAGACTCAGGCCTCACGGCGTCAAACATCGCCGCTCCAAGAAGTGCATTGACTGGCAGAGCACAGTCATAACAGGGTTTAAATGAGCCGCCACCACTAGCTGGCTAATCCCAGGTGCCACATTCTGGGATTAGATACATACAGGAAAAAATCGCCAAAAAATCCCCCCCCCCTCGAAAATGAGCGCCAATCGCCAGGAACTCACCAAAAACCGCTCCTTGAAATGGGTAACTTGGGTTCAATTTTTTTTTTTTTTTTTTTTGCCTCCTGAGGCAACGGTCACGATCACGGTGCCCTCCGTTGCCTAAAAAATAGGCAACAGCCTTGTCACAGTCCTCGGAGCGTTGCCTCCCTACAACTTGGTACAGTATGTACATGTGACGGATGCGAGAGACGTCGAGATCCGGCACACGTTCGGACAACGAGAGAACTGGTGTAGGTGGTGGATTGACCAAAGAACGTAACTACTGACAGCCAGGTATATATACTACGGAACAAAGGCAGTGCATGATCTTGATGGAAAGTGCGACGGCACGGCATAGGGCATGGGCATTGTAAGCAAAAGGTAAGCATGAATTAGTGATTTGGTACCCCCAAGGGCTTACGAAGACTCGTCTCTGTTACAGTACAGTGATGGTCAACTGATCCGAAGTGGTGTATGGTGCCTGAAAAATCCATACCGTACTGTACATAACCATAGGCTTATGGTCATGGTGAAGAGCCCTAGCAAATTGCAGCAGTTGAACCTGAAATATAAAGATTGTCTGTTTCTTCAGCACCTTACCCTGTGTGAAATTTCTATGGTTGAAATTGTCCAAGATTCCAAGCCCGATTTGGGGAGTGTTTAGATGGTCCAGGAAGCTCGCTGGAACCCGATGATTTTGGTTTGTACATGCTTACATTCAATGTTTCTGGTGTGGTGGTACTCACCTTTGCAAATTACTCTTAGATCTGTGGGGCCAATGTGCTCCCATTTGATCTCCATGCTCTAAACCGACTCTAACAGAAGCAAATGTACCCACACTTACTTTCTGGCAAGTCTGAAATCTGCTGTTTCATTTGAAAAATTGTGGGTGGACTCAGGCCAGAACAAAGGATAAGAAACAAATCTGTCTTGCTTGCAATTGTGTCTATGTATGCCTGATTCATTTTTTCGTTGAAAGGCCAATGCTGGTCTGTCCCTTGATCAGCCCATTTACCCCACCCTAACTTCCTAACTCAAGGAAAGAAATGAAACTGTGCTCCCAGTCTGGGACTTGCTAGCCTAGATGCATCTATGCACCAGACAATTTTATTCAGAATCAATTGATATAACTACACCTGGCCAATGTTCATGATCAGATGCTGTGTGTTGCGTCCTTCTCGCAATCCATTGAGTCACCCCGTAATGAATAAATATATAAATAGAGGTCATTCAACCAAGTGAACAGGATCATAGAGAAGGAAGACTACTTTACCAATACTGCATAGTTCAGAATTCTAAACTGTTACCCCAACCAGATTCTCCAGAAGGTCCTCAATATCAGACAGCTCATCTTCTGCCTCTTCCACAATTCCAGTAGGTGCATTGATTTCCATGAGTTGAGCTAAATTCATTCTGTGCTGCTCCAGCACATCTTCGCCAACACTTTCTAGTCTTTCATCAATCAATTCAATATGCTTGGTCTGTGATGATCTTTCAAAGAGTGGCCTTGCTGCATCCCAAAATTCTACTGCCTTGTGCAGGTCATCATGTCTTTTTGAAATATCTCCAAGTTGGAGCATGCATTCAGCTTTGCTGCGATGGATATCCATGTAGGTGAATCCCCCAAGTGCAGCAATAAACAGGCTAACAGCTGTGTCCTCATCAGCCTGAGCAAGGAAGATGTCTCCCAGAAACTGAAGAGTCTTGTTTATTCCCAATTTCTCTTTGGATTTGATAGAATGGGCAAAGTAAACTGTTGTCCAGTTGCACATGAGACCAGATGCACCCCAGAGTCTAGCGTTACCAAGTCGCTCCAAACAATAGGATTTGATTCGGGAGGTCATTCCAGGCTCTGAGACATTTCTCAAAAATTGTCTTTGCTATGGAGATGTCTCCTTCTCCCAAGTGGAGATCTGCAAGAACCATATCACACATTGTTATTTCTATGACCTGTTCCCAGAGAAGAAATATTTTCTTGGCTCTCTCAATATCCTGTTGCACTGCATGTTTGGGAGCATTCATGGAAAGACCAATTTCTGCAAGATTCAGTAAAGCAATGACATGGTTATAGGTAATCCATGTGCACTAGGGCAATCTTGAACAATCTGGGCTTGAATATTCTGTGCCTCATGGTATTCAGACTTCAATAAGTGGATCTCTGCCTGTTGATTCATGGTAGCATGTTCCACATGGCTACCAGACATGCCACAAAGGCTCAGGAGATTCCTTGCTCTAGTGCAGAGACACATGCTTTGTTTCTAGTTACCAAGTTGAATACAGCCCACTGCTTCTATGCATAGTGCACGTGCTTCACTGTATACATCTGCAGATGTCCTAGCCAATCTCTGTGACTCCCGTGCATGACCTTGGCTCACAAAGTAGTCATCAAGCCTGTAATCTGTCCATGCAAGCAGGTGTAATGCTTCAGAATGTCTTTTTGTGTTTCCAGATGAAGTTGCCGAGGATATAGCCATGTCAGAAAAGTGCATGGAGATAGAAAACCTTTGACTATAGTCTGAATAGTAGCTTGCAACACTGAGATAGAATTTCCCTGGGAAGCACTGAAGTCAGTCTCACATACAAGGTGTAAAAGGCGGGCCTACATTTAAGATCTAGATCATGAAAGTACTCAAAATGTTCTAATGCCTGGGCCACAAGTGTCTCTGGATTTGAAATTTGAAAATGGAGAAATGATCCAATAACTCTGTAATCAAAGCAGCCTCAAGCCGATGGTCACAGGGGTCTGGAAGGGACATGGTGAAGCTGTGCTAAGAAGGAAATGATCCCCCAGCCCATTAACCGGCTGAACAAATTTAGATGCAATGCACAGAACACAGTGGTTTTGAGGTCTGGGTGGTTTGGCTGCAGTCCATTCTGCAAAATATCACCTCAGGCTACCACTATGTGACCCCCTTT
Organism: Mycena olivaceomarginata; assembly: GCA_029378375.1. NCBI lineage: Eukaryota > Fungi > Basidiomycota > Agaricomycetes > Agaricales > Mycenaceae > Mycena > Mycena olivaceomarginata. Next base: position 29,244 of record JARKIC010001130.1, on the reverse strand, counting down.
AGGTCTATTTTTTATAGTGACTTAATGTACCTGAAAGGGGGTAAAACTAGGTGGATGTCCCATGGAGGATGGGATGTCCCATGTTATGGAGGATATGACCCAGGGATGTCCCACACCTTTTCTTGTGGGACATCCCACCCTCTGCTGGTGGGCCCAAAAAATATCCAGGGATATCCCACTGGCCCATTTTTCAGGCAGGGACCCCTGCCACCTGCCCAGGAGAAAAACTGCATTTTCAGGCTCATTTCTCCACCACTATTTATTCTTGAGGGTGATTCTCAAAGCCCTCTCTTGGGGCTTTCATCCTAGGTATATACGACACAGATGGGAGCACATTTATTCCTGCCTATTACCCAGCATCCAGCGGGTAGTTCATATCCATGTCCATGTTGTTGGACTGAGAAGAGGTGGAGGGGTGTTAGAGGTGGAGTTGGGATGCAGGTAGTCGTGAAGAAAGGCCCAGACAAGATGGGGAAAAGATGGGACACCAATATAGGCAGCTAGGGCCGGAAGTGTGGAGGGATAAGCATTGTCCCAAGACACATTGTGAGCAGGCTGTAAAATTTTTATTTACCATGCAGCAGCAAGCAAGAAGATGTTCCCCTCAACTCTTCTTTAAGTCTGCTATCCCCCCCCATCATTGTCCTCTTCATTTGGGTTGCGGTGTTTGGCAGATGAGGGAGCTGGTATATGAGTAGGGTCCAGCATTTCCCAAAATTGGCACAGGTGGCAGCGAGTTTATCCAGGCATTGATTTGTGAGCAACATCTGGCTAAGAGCATTGTACTGGCTCAAATGGTGCCACGGATATAGTACCTTCTTTACCCCTACCAGATGATTTAGTGAGTATCTTACACATCACAAATGGATGACTGAGTCAACTGGCTACCTGCTACCAAACCCTATCCAAGATGCACATGATGCTACAATCCACTCTGGTGTTAGCTGCAATGTCCATTTATGGCACCTACTATTGCTGCTGGGTGCCTTCAAACAGAGCATTCACTTGCTACTGCTCCTCATGTCCTACTGCACTTTGGTCTCTCTTCTTACATCTCACTCTATTTTTCAGTGCTGTAGGCGGGATATCCCACTCTTATTTTCATTGCAGTGGGACATCCCACTCCATTTTTCAACACCGTGGACATCCACCTGGTTTACTGTTTTGGGTGGGACATCCCACTCTATATTTCATGGGGATGGGAAAGCCCATCCGTTTTATTAGTGCAGTGGGGCATCCCACTATATTTTTCAGTGCCGTGGGACATCCCACTCCTTGCTAGATTGTGGTGGGACATCCCACTCTTTTTCTTTCGGTGCTGTGGGGTGTCCCATACATTTCATTATTCTGGTGGGACATCCCACTGTATTTTCAGCACCGTGGGACATCCCAGGTGTTTCATTATTGCGGTGGGACATCCCACGCGTTTCATGATTGCAGTGGGACATCCCACAGTATTCTTCAGCACTGTGGGACATCCCATCTTCTTCTTCGTTGTGGTGGGACATCCCACCCGTTTTTAACATTGCGGTGGGACATCCCACTCTATTTCTTTCAGTGCTGTGGGACGTCCCACACATTTCTTTATTGTGGTGGGACATCCCACTCTATTTCTTTCAGTGCTGTGGGATGTCCCACACATTTCATTATTCTGGTAGGACATCCCACTGTATTTTTCAGCACTGTGGGACATCCCAGGTGTTTCATTATTGCGGTGGGACATCCCACTATATCTTTCAGTGCTGTGGGGCATCCCACCTCCTTCTTCATTGTGGTGGGACATCCCACCTGGTGTTTATTCTGTCTACTTCTGAATACACTATTACTACCCAGCTTAGATGCATGGCCTATTTAAAATCTTATAATCCAGGCTGTCTTATAATTGCTTTCAGCACCATTTTACACTCCCAACTCAATTGCTTGCTTTAACTGCACTCGTCAATTCACTCTTGCTTGCGCACACTACTTATCTTGAGTCTGACAGCATACAAAAATCCTTTGATGGAATTCCGAGTTCTCCTGGTGTCAACCACACCTTTCTTTCTGTCTACTCTGAATACACTATTACTACCCAACTTAGATGCACGGCCTATTTGAAATCTTATAATCTAGGCTGTCTATAGTTGCTTCGAGCACCATTTTACACTCCCAACTCAATTGCTTTGCTTTACATGCACTCGTCAATTCACTCTTGCTTGTGCGCACTACTTATCTTGAGTCTGACAGCATACAAAAATCCTTTGATGGAATTCTGAGTTCTCCTGGTGTCAACCACACCTTTCTTTCTGTCTACTTCTGAATACACTATTACTACCCAACTTAGATGCATGGCCTATTTGAAATCTTATAATCCAGGCTGTCTATAGTTGCTTTGAGCACCATTTTACACTCCCAACTCAATTGCTTTGCTCTACATGCACTCGTCAATTCACTCTTATTCACATACACAATTTTTTGGCGACAGGCCACCATTACCTATGCAGCTACTCACAGTCACTCTATGTTTCTCATACCTTAACCTCCAACTCTGAGTTCTCCTGGTGGCAACCACACCTTAACTTTTCTTTCTGTCTACCTTGGAATACACTATTACTACCCAACTTAGATGCATGGCCTATTTGAAATCTTATAATCCAGGCTGTCTATAGTTGCTTTGAGCACCATTTTACACTCCCAACTCAATTGCTTTGCTTTACATGCACTCATCAATTCACTCTGGCTTGCGCGCACTACTTATCTTGAGTCCGACAGCATACAAAAATCCTTTGATGGAATTCTGAGTTCTCCTGGTGTCAACCACACCTTTCTTTCTGTCTACTTCTTAATACACTATTACTACCCAACCTAGATGCACAGCCTATGTGAAATATTATAATCCAGGCTGTCTATAGTTGCTTCGAGCACCATTTTACACTCCCAACTCAATTGCTTTGCTTACATGCACTTGTCAATTCACTCTTGCTTGTGCGCACTACTTATCTTGAGTCTGACAGCATACAAAAAATCCTTTGATGGAATTCTGAGTTCTCCTGGTGTCAACCACACCTTTCTTTCTGTCTACTTCTGAATACACTATTACTACCCAACTTAGATGCACGGCCTATTTGAAATCTTATAATCCAGGCTGTCTATAGTTGCTTTGAGCACCATTTTACACTCCCAACTCAATTGCTTTGCTTTACATGCACTCGTCAATTCACTCTTGTTCACATACACAATTTCTTGGCGACAGGCCACCAAATTCCGAATTCTCCTGGTGGCGACCACACCTTACCTTTCTTTGAAGCCCTTTGTTGCCTAACGGGTTTGAGAACATCAGTTTCAGATTGTCGTTCGATGACGGCAAGCTAGGGCAGCCGCCGTGATTTGAAGAGCTTCAGACATGTGATAGGCGCTGTCTATTAGGCAGGATGGTCAAGGTTCGATTGTGAAATTTGACATTGGTATCACAATGTCGGCCGAAAGAATATCAGCTATAAACCGCCCTGTGCTAATGGTATGGAGAACTCCCCCACTCATCCGCATTCTCCAATCTTAGTCAGATCCAACTTGAGTTCAAATATTGAACACAGCGCTGCTGAGGTTGATGGCAACTTAAACGGCGATCTCGGAGTCCGTGTTACGAGATTACCCGATCGGTTGCCATCGGCCGATGACCATTCGTGAGAGATAAATAATCAAAACACAGTTTTTGGAACTGCTAGTGGCATTGAATATTAATTTCAGTTATTATTAACATGTTGAGCAATAACGAGCAGCATAGAGAGCATGACCACCCAGTTTGCACGACTGGAATTGCCGACACTAGTTACGGAATTGTCAGATCGGACATGTCAATCCCGATCATCCTGCCTACCATGCGTAATTTTATAAGAGGCTAAACTCCATTGTAGTACTTTGTACAGTAGTGCTCCACCTGTAAGGAGTCGCCTTCGTCCCTCCTGTTTCTCGTTGGTTACCTACCTATGATTAGTTTCCGACTCGAACGATTCTTATACTGTACTTGTATCACGCTTATGCCCAGATGTGACTGTGACAATAGTAACACTTTTACTTGACAACAACCATACGCCTACCGCGCCTTTCCAGCCCGTTCGACGGCACTGATAGAGGCACAGGCAGTACTTACGCCCACAATACGACAACAGACTTCATTACGCCTATTCACGACCCTCTAAGACTCTACCACAAACAACTTCGAGTCTCCCCGAGTGGTATATACTGCGAGGGAGCAAGATACAGCACTCAGACAGCTCGGATATCCGGCTCCCTGGCTGTGTCTTTTTAAGACTTGGACCGTACAGTTCTAGGGTCTATCACACAACTGTGAAGACTAGTCATCTTAATCCCATCGACGTGCTTGATCTCCCAGAGTGAGGGATAACGAGTCCTCACAAAGTGGACAAATCCGGAAACTAAGCACTCTGGCTAACACTCGTCGGGATTATACTACTCCGCCTTTCCGCACACGAGGAGGACTACTCCCGCGCCCTTCCTCTCGAGCCAAGCCCCCGAAGTCGAGGCTACTGCAACCCACTAAAGCGTCAGCGGCTAGGTCTCTCCCCCCGAGACAGTGACGAGGCAGCCGTTGATTCCGCAGCGTCGGGAGGTGCCTCTCGGTCAGTCTCCCCGCTCAATCTCTCCCGATAAGGAATCTCGTGGGGAACACGTCTTCGAAACCTTTGTTAGTCCGGCAGCGGCCTGCACTCAAACTGCTCTCGTTGCCTACAGGGACTCAAGCTTCGCGTTCGAAGCTTCACAGCTCGGTCCCTTTGGAACCTGTGACTACCAAAGAAACGGCACATGCACCATCTCCACATCACCAGACCTTCAATCTGTCTATTGCCGGACCGGAATCTACGAGTCCGATTACCCCTTCCTTACCCTCGTTGCCACGCCGCTTATCGGATATGGCTACCCGTACGGAAGCGTCCCTTTTCTTAGCTCCAGGTATGGAGAAAGGATATGCCTTGTCGCCCATGGCGGAGTTTGAACGAAATTATTCCTCTCATTCTGAAACGGAAGCTTCCCTATTCGAGCAGGCTACGAGTATATCAAGCAAATGGACCCTCAATCCGGTGGATATCTTGGACAGGGGTGTCAGCATAAACGACCGGGCCAGTTGCTCAATTCAGTCTGGAAAACCGGATTCCTGATTAGAACCGAGAAAACAATCAAAGACATGAACTCACTAATGGCCCGAGCTGCGAGCTGCCGCACTGGTCCCTGGAAGATCCAGTTTCTTCATAGTGGATCCGCAATATTCCTTTTTGAGAGTCTTGAAAAGCGCAGGCAACTTGAACCAATTACTAGTCGCGTGGCAAGCTCTCAGCACTCAAATGTTGCTAGCCCAAAAAAGCTTTGTAAAGTACCAAACTGAGTTCCGAGCGACTACGAAGGAAGAAATGCCGTCCTCCCCCGTGTCGACTGCCCCTGAAATATACTCGGCTCTCCCTAAAGATGGTTCCCCGATCTCCAACGCGAACTACTTGTACCAAAATGTACCTCACTTACGGGAGTTGTGGCCAAGCCATTACAAGCCGGGAACGATCACGGTGGAGAATTCCTTCCCAGTTCCGTCGTATCTAGTAAATGCCTTCCCTGAGAGACGACCCCGAAGAACGACCTGTCGCTTTCTACTACGCTGAGGATGGCACAAGAGTAGACGTACCCTCTTCGATTCGGTCTAGCCATGGAGTAGGATCCAACTTCATACCCCCTCCTCTCCAGCATGCGGGACCCTCCAGACGCGGGTGACTTCCAGCTCGATCTGAATCACCTGCTAGGAAAAAGAAGCCAGCATGGTCGCCTTCGGTGAAAGGGAAATCCAAAGCCAAGGAATTGCAATCTCCTTCGGATATTCCGGGAGTCCCGACCACTTCGGGTATAGGTTTACTGAGCCCCGACACGCAGTTCAAGAGTCCAGTAGACCTGCTAATACCATCTTCCCCTCGGGACGCCACCTTCGCCTCAGCTGTACCCCAGTAAGGGATTGCCCGACCCTCTGAGAGGTATGGCAATGGGTGGGCGTTTCGCGTATGATGCTCCCCATAGGAACGAGTCAGCTAGCCAAGCCACGGTTGGAGCTAGGCAACGGTGGCAGACTCATCAGTCCGTCCTTTCTCCAGTGGTCGATCCACGGGAGGAAGCGACTTTCCACGAGGCGTATCATACTACAAGAAGAAGACGCTCCACCCGCACATGCCTAATATTCCTGCATCTTCAGCACCTAACAAACCTGGGAAGGAACCAGAGGCACTCAGGATCCTCATCCCCCAGGCGCACCGGACGAGGTCAGCGCGAGCGTCGAGGAGCAGGAGCAGGAGCTGGAGGTGATGGAGACTCACCGGATGGCGACGACGGAGATCGAGGCCGAGCGGCTAGGGGTAGATCCCGAGGCCCTCGTAGACCTCCTCCTAGACACAGAGAAGAACGGTCGCCGCCCAGAAGAGAGGAATACCAGGATCCAGACCCTGACCCGTCCGACTTGGGCGACGGTGGGTCCTAGCTCCAGCAGTAGTTCCTCCTGGGGAGGACGCTCGGATCACAGATTCCCGTACCTAGCTCCAGGCGCGCCTTATGGTACGATGGTACCTACAATCGATCCGAAGCTGAAGCTAGAAGCTCTCCCGGAGTGGGACGGGAATCACGATACCGCTGCCGACTATTTCTGGGAGGTTTATCAAATCGCGAGTCTCCTCGGTTGGTTGCCTCGTACCCTAGGGTTCTGGCTACCAACCCGTTTAGTGAAGGGTTCCCAGGTTCAGCTGTGGTTCTCTACTCTACCAACCACGTGGCAAGCTGAGATGAGGAGCCATTACCTCGTATATCTGCAAAGTGATCAAAGACCGATACTTAGGAAAGAGATGGCGCCTATGGATGAATAATCAGTATGAGCAACAGACGTTCCGCCAGACAGGGCACGAGAAAGAGTCTCTGCAGTCCTTCCTGGGTAGGAGGGTTAGGTATACACGACTCCTGACAGTCACGGACGATGGCGGCCCCGACGAAGTCCAGCAAATCATGCTGCACCGCTCCCATCGCTTGGAGTTCCATCCTCATCGTCGAGAACATAAGATCAGTTGAAGATCTCTATGACCGCATTAATGAGCATGAGGAGGAATTAGTCGATGTGGTTAACGGGCGGCAGATGGACGTACTTACCCGCCGGGAACCTTTCTTCAGCCCTCAAACGAATGGGATTCACACAGAACGGATTGAGCACCCCGTACATACGCCGCAATCAACGCGCTAATATCACCGAAGCTGAGACGGCCGTAGCAGAGATGGAGGGAAGCTAGCGAAGAGATTCATCCCGATTTCAATGCTCCTTCTGAGTTCTTGGAGGAGGAACCTACCATGAAGAGCATATATCAGACCCTCGCTAAGCGTCAGCGCCCCCCGCTGAAAGGAGGATATCCGTTTAAAAAGAATGACCACGTAACAACGAAGATGGGACGGGACCCTCCTTCTCCATGCAAGGTGTGCGGGAGCGCAAAGCATTGGGACAAAGAATGTCCGGATTGGAACATCTATCTAGAAAAGCAAAGGCGAGGGGTTCTCCTAGTGAATTCAGGTCAAGCGAGCGATGAAGTGGAATTACTGTATTATAGCGCTTACCTAGTCCTTATGGACGGCCGCATGTCCGCCGAGTCTTTTTGAGTACGGCTGCTCCTGACTTCGTGGAGAGCTTGCTCACACCTAGAAAGGAGTATAAGCCCGCTCAGCTGGAACATTCTCAAGTCAATGGCAATATCGTATCGGACATACTTCAAGATAGAACACAGGCACACCAGCGGCAGGCGCTACGTGGCATGCAGATTGAGGAGATTGAGGATGAATACTGGGCCTTCGAAGCGAGCATGCCTAAGGCTAAACGAGGTATCATAGAAGACGCAGATTCACTGGATCTGGGGAAGATAGAGGAAGAAGCAGGAGCGACCGACGTAGTAGCCCAGGGGGGCGAGAAGGATCTCCATAGAGAAGTCGAATCCGTCAGCTGGACATCTCTGCTGCCTCTGCCTGGGGAACCCGAGCCAATAGTCATTCGTCCACGCCGGAATCCCAAGCCGGGAGATTCCGCGCTGGGAGTGTCAGTGCTCTCGGTTAAAGGCTTGATCGGGTCCATCGAAGACGGTCTAGTGGATTTGAGGTTATATTCTTGCGCTGACATTACTCTGATCTCGGAGGAAACACACGCGGGGGCTGATCAATCCGCCACCGATTAGGCAAGGACAATCGCATGAGCCTAGCCCAGCTCACGGACAAAGGTACGACAATCAGGGGATATACCAAACTGCAGATTCTCATGCGGACCACCACGGGAGAGCTTATAATGCTCGAAGCCGAAGCCTATGTGGTGCGCGGTATGAGCGTGCCCATCCTTCTCGGCGAGGACTTCCAAATCAATTACGAGCTGGGGGTCATTAGGAATGTGGAGGCAGGCACGAAGATCGTGTGGAGGAACCTACCATACGAAGTCGAAGCGACAGGAGTCGAGCCTTATGTGGGTCGGAAGGAAGCTCACCAGCTGGCTGCGGGTCTGATCACTCACGCTTGGTCAGTAACGAAAGCGAAGGAGCATCGACGTGCGAAGGCTAGGAGGCGCCGTCGAGCCTTGAAGACTGGGTTAGAGGCAAAGCTAGTACGAGCCGCTCAGGATTACCGCGTGCGAGCACATGAGTGCAAAATGGTGGCTATCGAAGGGAATTTCAGCGAGGACAGAGAATGGTTGGTGGAGAGGAATTTATTGGCGAACGCAGAGGACAGCTTCTTTACCGTCCCGAATACCCTGATTTCATCGAGGAAACCGGTGATACCGGTTAGCAATATGAGTGCCCGACCTCGAATGGTTCGCAAAGGCGAAATTCTAGGAACGCTGAAGGACCCGCAGGAGTATTTTGACGCCCAAACTCCGAGAAGGATCTCAAGACTATGCGAGCACAGACAGTGTTGCTGACCAAGCTGGTGAAGGCAAAATCTGGATTACCAGGAGAAAGGCCCACGAAACAAGAGAAACACGATGACGCAGAGGCCTGGCGAGTTAGGACCGATCTCGGGAACGGAGTCCCTCCAGACGAAGAGAACGCAAGGAATGGAGTTCATGTACGAGACGAGAGAGGAAACATCCCATCAGTGGGATCCAAGCCGTACCAGGGTGCCGCTGATCCAGAGGAGAGCGTCGAAGCCGAGGCAGAAGACTATGGGCCCGAAAACAGCAGCCATGCCAGACAACACAATATATCCTTCAGAGAAGATGAAAGAACTCCTGGACGTCGGGTCCTTGCCAGAAGAACTAAAGGATAAGGCATGGGACATGCTTAAACATCGGATAAACGCCTTTGGGTTCGATGGAAGATTGGGCAAGCTAGACGCAATGGCGCGAATCTGAACAAAGGAAGGGGTGAACCCTATAGCAGTACCAATGTCCTCTAGCTCACCGCAGAAGAGGCGAGTGATCGAAGATCAACTCGATCAAATGGTTTGAGCAGGGTGTCATCGAACCTTCAATAAGCCCTTGCAGCGCTCCCGTCGTGATAGCTTACAGGAACGGAAAACCCCGTTTCTGCGTGGACTATCATAAGCTGAATGCGGTGACGATTGGAGATGAGTTCCCGATACCCCGTCAATCGGAGATCCTACAGTCTCTCTCTGGAGCGCAAGTTCTCTCCTCGTTGGATGCTCTAGCAGGCTTTAATCAGCTCGAAATCAGCACCAGAAGATGTCGAGAAAACAGCTTTCTGGACTCATCGGGGACTGGCCCAATTCAAGTGCATGCCTTTCGGCTTGAGGAACGGACCACCTGTTTTTCAAAGGATCATACAAGGTGTATTGGCGCCATAGTCTGTGGCTCTTCTGCTTGGTGTACATAGACGATATCGTCGTATATTCGCGCTCAGTACGAAGACCACATCGTCCATCTTGACCAGGTTTTGGGAGCGATCGAGGCTTCCAGAGTGACTTGTCGCCAGTGAAGTGTCATCTGTTCTACTCGTCTATCCTGTTGCTCGGACACAAAGTTTCGAGACTGGGGCTGTCAACTCATCTCGAAAAGGTTAAAGCGATCCTGGAGCTCGAGCGCCCAAGGAAGCTTTCACAGCTGCAGGGCTTCCTCGGCATGGTCGTATACTTCTCTGGATTCATCCCTTTCTACGCTAGCATCTGCGCTCCACTCTTCAAGTTGCTCAGAAAAGGAGAGAAATGGGAGTGGGGAGTCGATCAGGAGCACACTTTCCGTGCTGCGAAGGTCGCGCTGCAAAACGCTCCGCTGTTGGGCCACCCAATCGAAGGACTCCCATATTGACTATATTCCGACGCATCAGATGAAGCCGCAGGGGTAGCTTTACAAACAGATTCAGCCGATCCTCATAAGAGACTTGAAAGGGACGAGAACGTACGAAAAACTCCAGAAGGCGTTTGATGAAGGGCTTCCACCTCCAAACTTAACCACGAAGCTGTCAGCGAGAGACGACGACTCGATGAAAGCGACGGAATGGGGAGCTTCCTTGGACGAGACAACTGTGTACATCGAACGAGTAATCGGTTACTGGTCGCGCTCTTTCAAGGGCGCAGAGCTGCGCTACTCGACAACGGAAAGGGAAGCGCTAGCAGCTAAAGAAGGTCTCGTAAAGTTCCAGCCATTCATTGAAGGAGAGCACGTACTATTGGTCACTGATCACTTGGCGCTCCAATGGGCACGGACGTACGAAAATTCGAATCACCACTTGGCAGCGTGGGGGGCCGTGTTTTCAGCCTATGCGCCAGGCTTGGAGATTGTGCATCGACCCGGTCGCGTCCACTCCAACGTCGACCCACTCTCGCGTTTACCCAGGTCCCCGCCAGCACACATTTCGCCGGTGAGGGAAGAAGGAGACTCCATCCAAATGACCAATGAGGTAGCGAACGCACAGGACGATTGGCGCGACCGGGAACCGGCTTTAAAGGCATCATTCTGTGCATACACCTTGGAGGATAGCCTAGAAGGAAGGAGAAGTGCATTCACAACGACGAGGAGCAAGACGCAGGAGAGCGGGATAAAAGCGAAAGCGCCGCCAGATAACCCATCAGTCGACGCTGGGAGGGGTAGCATGGACGTCGATCCTAACGTCCCGGTCCCAGGCTCGGTCAGTTTTAACGTCCCAAATACACCGGAAATCGTCGACAAAGTAGCAATGCCCTGACCGGAAGAGCCGATGGAAGGTGCAGGGAACAAATTAGACACTTTGGAACCCACTGCGGAGTACTGGGGTATGATAAATCCGCCACCAAACATCCACCTGGCAATGGAGGAAAACTTCCGAGCGGAATGGGTAGATGCCTACAAGGGGGACGCGGAATTCGGAAAGATCTGGGCAGACCCGCAGGTCAAGGAAGGTTTATGGGCTCCAGGCCAGCGTTTCTTCAGAAATGATGAGGGTCTGCTATTCTTCCGGGACGCGTATTACCAACCGCATCTCTGCGTCCCAAGCACCAAAAGAACCTTAATCAAAGAAGAAGTGCACGAAACTCCTCTGGGCTCGGCTCACATTAGCCCAGCACGGTTATGGACCAAGCTCGCTTCCAGGTTTTATTGGCGACGGATGAAGAAGGACATAGAAGAATTCTGCAATTCGTGTGACGTATGCCAGAAGATCAAGAACAGAAACTTCACCCGTTATGGTTTCCTCATTCCGAACCCGATTCCTCACAGGCCCTACGAATCTATCTCCCTGGACCTCATCGTTAACCTGCCGTGGTCAGAAGAGTTCAATGCCATCCTAGTGGTGGTCGACAGGCCCACCAAACACGCTTCATTCCATTCCAACGACTTCCGGCCTCACAGCACAAGGATTCGCCAGCTTGTTCGTGGAACACGTCGCTTCACGATTCGGCCTCCCCGACAGCATCATAGCTGATAGGGATCCGAGATGGACATCGGATTTCTGGGCGGCCGTATCCTCTGTTATAAAAACCAGGATGTCTTTGTCATCCTCACATCACCCACAGCACGATGGCCAGACAGAGAATGTTAATCGCCAGCTAGAAACGATGCTCCGGGCTTATGTCTCGAAGGACCGATCAGATTGGGCTAAGTGGCTGAAGCTAATGGAGTTCGCCTACAACTCCAATGTTCACGCCTCTATAGGAACCACGCCTTTCCTGCTCTTGTATGGCTTCGAGCCTAAAGCGCCTTTGGACTACCTCCTCCCCAAGAACCGACCTATTGTCGGTACTCCTGGTATGCGTAAGGAGGCTAGTGCCTACCTAGAGGAGCTTCAAGTACACCGTGAAAACACTAGGATAGCCATAGCTCGAGCACAAGACGAGCAATCCAAGTATTTCAATCGCGGGAGAAGGGAGATCCCCGAGTTCAAGATCGGATCGAAAGTACTTGTGAACCCTCATTCGCTCGAGTGGATCGAATCGAAAGGCGAAGGAGCTAAGCTCGTGCAACGGTGGATTGGACCTTTCGAAGTTTTGCAAAAGATAAACCCCAAGACATATTGTCTGCGCCTCAACAGCCGTTACCTGGGATTTCCAGTTTTCAATTACGACCACTTGAAGCCATATACTGAACCGATGGAGCCTGAGGAGAATTCCAGAATCCAGTTGCCAGACACCCGCAGCCAGAATCCTGCCTCCGAGGAGTATGAAGTGGAGAAAGTGATTGGCAAGCGGTACGACAAGTCACGGCGGCAGAATATGTGGCTCGTCAGATGGAAAAACTATGGGCCACAACATGATTCCTGGCAAATGAAGAAAGATTTGCGCAATGCACCGGAGATGCTACGTGCTTTCGAGCGCGTGCAGAAGGTGACTAGGGGAAGACAGGGCTAGGCCCTGATCGGGCAGTCGGTCCCGAAAAGCCGACTATGTAATTGTACGAATCCCACGGAAGCCCGGCGCCTCCGCGGATCTTTCTTTCTTCTCCACTTCTTCGGAGCAACTCTGACAAGCTCCACGCGGTAACGCGTGGTCGATAAGCGGAGTTTCCCACTCTTTCTCTCTCTTTCTCTCCCTCTATCTCTCTCTCCCTCTCTCTCCCTCATCTCACTTCTCTCATCTATCTCGTTCCTCACCAAATAGTCTGCTGCTAAGCCTACTCGAATATTTGGTTGTGCAAAGCAGTTAGACTGAGTGCTAGTATTAGACGGATATCCGCTTCTACTCGACTCAATATACCTTTTTCCTTATCATAATGGATTCTCTCTACCTTCAAGACAGTCTCGGGAACGTGCTCACCCCAATCTGGTCGAAGAAGGAGTCCGTCCTCTTCTGTTCCGTCCTCGCGCCACTGTCCAGCATGGCCTCGGAGATCCTCCGCTACAATAACCCCGCTCCTCTTCTGCTCGATCCGTTCACCTCCGAAACGGTGCTCAGAGACTTGAACTTCACTACGGAAGCCGTCTAGTATCATGATCGGGAACATTGGCTTGGATGGGTCCCTACGGGGGAGCCCCCTCGTTCTCCGTACGAGACTGAGCCCGCTCTGGATTTGTTGGAAATATGCTTCCGGCAGGGCCCAGTTCCGACCGTGGACAACTTCTACGACACTTATGACTCAGACCATCAAATCAGTCCGGTCGAGCGGGCCAGCAGGATGTCACCTTGACCCGACATGGGTGGAAGAAGTCTCCTACGTGGACGACCGTCTCCATGCCCTCAGTCGTTCCTTAGCCGAAACCAGCGAATTCTACTGCCGCGGACCGCCGATGAATCGTGTCGGTGACATCCCAAATCCTATTGACGTAGGAGCCATCAATATGCTATTTGCTAACGATGGAGAAGCTCAGGAGGCTGCGATTAAAGTAAAGCAAGGGCTCCTGAGCCTCGTGGGTTTTCTGGCTTGGATGCTATCACTCGTGCAGTTAAAGGATACGAAGTTGACTGCAGGAGACCAGCAATATCTTCAGCAACTCCGCCTGAGCGAGCGTCCGAAAACTGGAGCAGTGTTCAATCTTACTCGAGGCCAGCATGAAATCAATTTCCCTCATTGGGCTAATAATGGGGTACCTTTCCACTACGCATGGATGGAGGAAGAATCGAAGAATAGGTGTTTCCTCCGTTTCAGCCCTGAGTACTACCAGGAAGTGGCCCGTTTGCGGGAAATTGGGAACATTGAGGACAAGACAATGAAAGACCTGTCCAGCTATGCTCAGTGGAAGGACGCCCTGGACGGTTCGGATTGGATCGGTCAAAATCTACGAGCAGGGAAAATGGGCATCATCGAAACACGTTTCCAACCATCAATGAAGTACGGGATCGTGGATAGACATCTGTATGGCGCCCGGCCTTTGATAAACTGGAGTACGATCCGCGTTTACGCTGAACGCTTCAAGGCCCTGATACGGGAAGGGGAGAGGGAGACTGTGTGTACCTTCTTCCGCAACAATCCCATTCATCAAGACGAACCCGCCTACGGACGTCCTCCTCTGCAACATAGGTTCACTCTATCCGATTTCGCTTTCGAAGAAGCTGGAGTGGCGGTTTCCGAACAATCGCAATATTACGAGTCCAACTCCGTCATGCGCGAACAAGTCAAGAATCTATATGCGCCGCGGCCTGATCGGCCATTCAATTCGTTCAACAGAGGGCCAACTCTGAGCTTACCGGGAGGAATGAGCGGAGTCCGTAGAGGAAGAAGCGGAGGGTCAACTCATACTCAGGAAACCCTGGCCCGAAGCACGAGTTCCCAGAGCGACCGCTATCCATCACGCCCTTTATCGGCGCGTAGAGAACCCAGGCGTTTGAGTCCTGAAATTCATGGGACTTGGGCGCGAGCTGTAGCGGGAGTACGCCATCGTTCTTCTCGATCCCTCAGCCCACTCAGATGCGAAGAGAAAGGGAAGGGACGTCAAGCTCGATCCCTGAGCCTGATTCGTACTCCGGAGATCAATAAGGAAGACACTCTGGTTCCAAGAAGAATACCTAAGCGCGGCGGAAGGCGAGGATAGCGACGCTCCTGAAGAGGATGAGGAGAGGGGCCGTCAAGCGTTCAACGTTAATCGGGACGACTCCCCCTTCGAAGCGTCTATTGATCCCGTCACCACTTGGGTACCCAAGTATCGCTCTTCCAAGGAAGCTCTTACTGACCTCGCGGATTGGGCTCCGTCTGTCATGGAATATGACCCGAAGAAACCCGCATACGACCCGCTCTCCTGGAACTCGGACTGGCTCAACAAAGCTTATCTGATCGTCGACGACCCCCGAACTAGGGCACGTCTGAAGATGCTGTGTGCTCTTTTCCCTGAGGAGCTCGATCACATTCAAGCCGTTCTGGAGTACGCCATGAGGTTCGGCATGCCGTTCGAGCTCTGCACGAAGATGCGAGACGCTGGAGGCTTCCGGAATCACCAGCTATCCAGCTTGGCCATGAACACCCTCCCAGCCGTGTACGACATGGGTTACGTCGATCAAGTGATGACGTGGGCAGGGACCAGTGAAGCCGCGCAGTTTGGAGTGTACCTGGGCACAATTTTCCAGCTCCTCCAGAAGCCTAACACCATCGCTTTTGTGGCGAAAGGAGGAGTTTGCAAATTCGTAGCGGAACTCTTTGCTACCGACTTAGCTTACCGTTTCGTGCGAGGACCGAGCGAACAGGTTTCCGAATTCGGCAAAGGGAAGACATCGCGTCTCATGATCAACGGGGAGTCGACGCTTTGCATTAGCGACCAAGTTTCCGACATCGAGGTCGCGATCCTACTCGGCCACGTAAAAGGAAAGAACACCGACCAGGAGCGTTCCCTATGGCCTTCCCAGGCCCTTCTCGAGCAGCATAGCTTGCATGTGCGAGGTTACCTGTCCAGCAGAGCGTACACGCTTCTCGAATATCTTGGCAATCGAATTTTGGTGGAAAAGATCTATGACTGGAAAACGAAAGCTGAATGGAAGGCGTACCTACGGAGTGGGTCCAAAGGAGAATACACTCCGTCGGCTGTCCCAAGCAAAGCTGATTTCGAGAAGGGATGGCGGATCTTGGACCACTCTTTCCCTAAGGACTGGCAGCACGCGGCGGTTTCCCAGATCGTCCTCCCGGAGCCATTCGATAATTGTTCAATTCGGACCTAGGGGGGCTCTGTAAGGAGTCGCCTTCGTCCCTCCTGTTTCTCGTTGGTTACCTACCTATGATTAGTTCTGACTCGAACGATTCTTATACTGTACTTGTATCACGCTTATGCCCAGATGTGACTGTGACAATAGTAACACTTTTACTTGACAACAACCATACGCCTACCACGCCTTTCCAGCCCGTTCGACGGCACTGATAGAGGCACAGGCAGTACTTACGCCCACAATACGACAACAGACTTCATTACGCCTATTCACAACCCTCTAAGACTCTACCACGAACGACTTCGAGTCTCCCCGAGTGGTATATACCGCGAGGGAGTAAGATACAGCACTCAGACAGCTCGGATATCTGGCTCCCTGGCTGTGTCTTTTTAAGACTTGGACCGTACAGTTCTAGGGTCTATCACACAACTGTGAAGACTAGTCATCTTAATCCCATTGACGTGCTTGATCTCCCGGAGTGAGGGATAACGAGTCCTCGCACCACCTAGTAGTCAGCTTCGTTGTTACGGTAAATGTCCGCCCTCTCCATAGCATCTAGCATCCCAAAATCAGTTGTCTTCTCCCCCGCTTTCCTCACCAGGATTGACCTCACCATCACCCTCATCATTATCCTCCCCATAATGCCTGTCCTCCCCACGTGCTGCGAGATGCATGTCCACACGACACCTCGCAAGCTGAGCTGCTGAGGGTCCCCACAATGGCATCACTGCTATATGGACACCCATGTCAGGAAGGCACTTGTCCCATGTGGCGCACAGGCAAACAAGCCTGTCTTGTTGCAGACGTAGATGGTATTCATCGGTGTCACATACTGAGGTTGCCGTTAGCTGAGTCTCTAAATCCGTATTCAAGCGACGTACCAGCCCCTTTAATCACCTCCGTAATTATTTCCCATTCTTCTCTGAACCACACCTGCAACGCTAACTTCTCCCTCCGCAACCGTGAGTCTTCTTCATCACACCGATCCAGCTCCAGCAAAGCCTTGATACCAGCACGCACTTTCTCGTCAGACAGCCAAGGCGATGGCACGTCGGTATCATTGTCTATTCCCATGTCCTGGAACAGAGTGTCATCAACATCAACTTGCCACAGCCCCTTGGGCAGGATGGGGATCGGCGCCATCGACCCTGGAGGTGTGTTGGCATCGCAGATGAGCTTCGCAATCTGTGCGCAGAGTTTGTTGTACTCCGTTACCAATTTCGTGATTGTGGGTTCCCGACGTTTCACAGCCGACTCTGTGTGTGCATGTAGTTTTGCATCTAGATATCACTGAGTCTAGGCATCGTATTGAAATTATAACAATTACTGTTACGTAGCCGTCGATAGGCGCGTTCCACGACGTCCATCTCAAACTTCCTCGCTCGCAGGCGCTCGCAGACTCACAGCTTCAAAGCACGGGTGTTCATATGGAGCCGCATATACTCGCTAGTCGCGAGCTGCTCCAGCTCCTCGTTCTCATCAACGCCCAGGGCCTCCTCCTTCCGTCACAGAGTTCCTTCGGCCTTCTCGAGAGCCTGTTGATCTGCCAGGTACTCTGCCTGACACACGGTGGTGTCGGGGTGGCCGTGCTGGACAGCCTCAAGGAACCGCTGGTGTAGTTCCCGCACCTGCCCTTGCCGTATCTTCACAGCCACACGCAGAAGCATCACTGCGTTCACGGCCTGCTGCCCCCAGGTTTTCGTTCGACCTACAAACAAGTCAATGGATCTACTTGACGAGTATTTATACTGTATTCACGTACGCGGTAAAGGCTTCGTTTGTGCGATAACCTACATCTTCCGCTGCTCGCGCAGCAGTCATTTGGGTTTCCCACACTCCCGTAGGGCCCTGGTGGCGTCAGCATGCTTCTGCACGCTGTGTCGATAATGGCGACGGATCCACTCCGCAAGGCAGAAAAGGCTTGCCTCCTGGGTGTGCTCAATCTGGGCATCCAAGATATAAAGGCGGTTATGATACTGAGGAAATAAATCGGTGAAGTTTCTCGATGCAAAGGCACAAGACATGATAGAGGAGCTGGCATGCCCACTCGTGCCCGAACACATGAAAGACCGACACTGCGAAGGCAATTCGATCCATGAAGAGGGACAGGAACCCCCACTTCAGACAGCTGCGCTCAAAGGCGCAGGCAACATCGTACAGCAGACCGCCCCAAATGTCGTGTGGGAGATGCTGGAATAAGGGATGCATCAAAGCCACCACGTAAACTTGTTTCTCCCCCGCTGTATGCATATTCACCACCCATAGGATGCGATCGTGGCGACATACCAGGGCCATGAGGGCGATGTTCTCGAAGAATTCTGTGCTTGCTTTCTGTCGCTTTTCATTGGCTGCCTTGAAGGATGCTTCACATCTATCGAGGATGGAGCGAGGTAGGAGGAGCCTCTCGTGCTCGTATCCATCTTCCTCTTCCTCTACCGCTTGCACCCCAGCCCGGCGTTTACGAGTCCTGGCACTATTATGCGGCACATTGCGCACGCCATCCACATATGCCTCGGTTCGCACCACCTGCTCTTCGGGGATGAAGTGCGTATCAGGGTGGTTTTTTGGGGGATCCCGCGGAGACTTCTTCTTCTTCTGCGTGAAGCAGGTGTCGATGCACACATGGACGTCAGCTCTGCTGGCGAGGTGAGTCATAGGTGGCATGATATCTCCTGAACTTACATCTCTGAGGCGTCATGCTTGAGGTTGCTGAAGCAGGCGGGGCATCGATGTCGCAAGTACTCGCTTGGTCGCAGTCGAGGTGGCGGTTCGGCAAGCCTGGGAAGCCAGATTACGATGTCCCAGGTGCACACCGGCCCATAGCTCTCACGAAGGGCCTCCCTTGGTGGTTATATGGTGCGAAGGACCTGCAGGTGGTCGCTGAAGCTGAGCTCGCTGGTATTCTCCCGGCGAATCAGTTTGGTGCCCGGCTGGGGAGGTCCACCACCAACGCACTCCACAAGGTAGTGAAGGTGGTCAAGGACTCATGGCGGGTCAGCAAAATTGCCACCGTGCTGTGCATGGATGTCAAGGGGGCCTTCCCCGGTGTCGACCTTGATCGCCTCAACTATGACCTGTTGTCGAAGTAACAGATAGTCCAAGGGTGGACTGAGGTCGAGGGTAGGTCGTACTTCACAACGCTGCAGCAGTACAGTAGATAGGGATATGATAAATGGAAACGTTTACTCAGCTTATTGAACTCCTGCCTGTACTCTAGGCGCTCGAAGACTCAATAAAAGACGCCTCAGGATGTCCTAACTCGAAGGAGACCTGAGGGAGATGGGAGAAAGGAAGCCAGAAAGAAGTCCCTGTTTCATCCAGGTACCGATCTTAAATACATGATCGGGATGGTCGTCACGCGTACTCTCGCGTCACCAGAGCCCTGCGCAACGATCCAATACATGAATGAAATGTAAATAAAATGTCCATGAGCATAAAAAGCTCGAGATAATTAACCATACCAACTGCTAACACAACTCCAGTGCAACACCAACCGGGACACGCGCAAAGACAGTATAGGGAGACGTGCTGCCGCCTCAGCACTTGTCCAGAGGGTGCCCAACCTCAAGGGGGCCTTCCCCGGTGTCGACCTTGATCGCCTCAACTATGACCTGTGTATATGGTGGCATCCCTGTCGAGCACACGGAGTGGATCCAGTGCCACTTTTCAAGCACAGAAGGGGAGACTTACCTTCAGCGACATCGTCTTCGAGCTTTTCGACATCACTGGCGGCCTCGATCAGGGTGACCCCCACTCAGGATTCCTGTATGGGATCTACAACGCTGCACTAGCAGAGATCCCCCTGCTGGCATGCGGTGAAGACAGCATCATTTTTGTGGACGACAACACAGTCATCGCCGTAGTCACAACGTTCCGGTGGACACATGGGAAGATTCAGCGGATGATGCGGCGACGGGATGGCATTGACTCCTGGGGCACCAGCCATAACACCATCTTTGGACCGGTGAAATACCAAGTAGCAGGCTTCTTACAGCAGTGCATCCCTCACCCCCTCCTGGCTAACAAAACACTCCCCGAACCCTGCTACGACCTGCAGCTGGGACCACATGTCGTCAAGACGATGACGTCCATGAAGCTGCTTGGAGTCCACTTGGACTGGGAGCTGCGTTGGTACCAGCAGTGCGCAGCAGCCCTCACCGCATGGCTCATCCAAACTGCACGCACTGCCCGCGCCTCGCGCAGCATTGGAGCACGCGACATGCAGCGCCTTTATCTCGGTGTCTGTGTGCCATGAATGTTATACACTGCTGACCTCTTTCTCTTCCCTCCAGCATGCAATCACTCCCTCCTCATGAGAGTTGACCCCGGCAAACGCAAGGAGCAAGTGATCATCAAGAAGCTCCGCTCAATCCAGTGCCGTGCTGCACTGGCCATAACAGGTGCCTTACAGTCGACCCCCACCGAAGTGCTAGACGTCTATGCACACCTCCTACCAGTAGAACGCCTCGTCGACAAGGTCGGTGCGGGGGCAGCTCTCCGCCTCCCTACACGCCTGGCGACCAACCCGCTGCATGCAGCAGTCCGAGAGGAAGAAGCCCGCACCAGCAGGACACATCCGACGCCCGTCTACGACCTACTGCACAACTTCGGACTCGAACCAACCAAGATGGAGACGATATGGACTGTCCGCACACCAGCGACCTGGACATTGACAATGGAAGTGGAGATACCGGTTTCGAAGGAAGCAGCGCAGGATGTGGAGAAGGAGGATAGTTCTATTTACCGAGTATATACTAATGGTTCCGGGATAGACAGCCGCATTGGTGCATCCGCCGTGCTCTATGAGCACGGCGTTGAGCGGGGGTTGCTGCGCCTTCACCTCGGGGACGACGATGAACACACCATCTTCGAGGGGAGAAGGAGTTGGGGGCTGCTTGGCCATCGCCTTGCTACTACGCCTCCCCAACGTTTGAGGAGCGGTCATGGACAGTCAACCGGCGATCAAGGCTACACAAGCGCGAGCTCCCAATCCATCCCACTGGATATGGGACATCTGGCACGGGTTGGCACGCACCTTTGCATGGCGAAACCCACAGGCGCACTCGTGCACTGGGCGCCTGGACATGTCGGCATAGTCGGCAACGAGCGCGCTGACGAGGAGGCACACAGAGCAGCTCAGGGCAGAGACTCGTCCGAGAAACGGGACATCCCCCTCAGCCTCCGAGGCAGGCTGCCATGGAGCCGCTCCGCAATGCAACAGTTTTCTGAATGCCAGGTGGAAGGACGACGTCGAAAAACAGTGGAAGCGCTCAAAGCACCATGCCCACACCATGCAGTATGACACCTGCCTCCTCAAGGGCACATATCTTGACCTCTGCGGCGACCTCCCCCGCAGCCTCGCAGTGCTCATCCTGCAGCTGCGATCGGGGCATGTCCTGCTCGCAAAGCACCTCCACCGCATCCGCAAGGTCGACTCGCCGATCTGCCCTTGCTGCCGACAAGCAGACGAGTCCGTTTCACATTTCCTATTGCACTGCCCCAAGCACCTCCGTGCCCACCAAGAGCTGTACCGAGCTGCTGGCCCCGATGTTTACATCCTACACAAGCTCCTGGGTTCGCCAAAGCTGTTGCCGCACCTCGTCCAATACCTCAGTCAAACGGGCCGCTTCCATATGGTCCACAGCACCCTCCCCACACTGACCGACCCTGATCCTAACAAGCCTTCGTGCCATGAAATGTACGCACTCCTGAATTTGATCAGGATGCCCATGATGCATGCCCGCACCGCCGACCCTTTCAACGCGGACACACCCGTAGGATTCCTGGCCGCTTGGGCGGAGCTCCAACCCGCCCTCCGCGGAGGATATATCAAAGCCGGACGATAGATACATTCGAAAAGAAGATTCATTTGCATCAGTCCTTGATCAGTCCAGATGCATTCAGCCGAATGTATCTGCCTTGCTTGGCGAACAACACGTGTCGCTTTGGGTCCAGTGTTGCCTTTTGTCTCTTACCACCACCAGCCCCTGCGCAGCATCCGTAAACGCCCCCGGCACCCTCAATGACGAAGTGAACAAGGACCACAAGCTCATCGCCGCCGCAGTTCCTCCCGCTATGACATCCGCCCCAGACGCGTTGTAGGCTTTCTGAGATAGTCTCGAACAGGATGTCTATGGCAGCAGGAGGGAGGAGCGGGATTGTGACGCGTGCCCATGGGAACAGTGCTGGTGCAGCTCATTAAGTGTGTCTCCCAGTACCTCCTTAATTGACTTTGCTTTCTCCCACTCAGTACCACGTCTCTTCTCGAGCGCACCCGATGTGCCAGCCCTGCGACTATCTAAAGCAAGCGAGACGCGCACTGGTGGACTGCAGCGTGTATTCACACTCATGTGACGAGGCTGCGGTGTGTTCTCCCCTCTTTTTCTTCACCCACTACCATAGATACCCACATTTACAGGTGTTGGCGCGAAGCAAGACAGTGGTAGAGCAAGGGAGATGAACTGGGCACGGAAGGCTAACCTGTTGCGTGCATGCAAGTACATAGTAATACTCAATAAGCCTCTGTTTTCTTTTTCTTTCTGTATGACACCTATCCGCTGTGCACCCGCGCCCGTCCGTGCATTTACTTTCGTTATAAAAATTTCAGAGCATGTGAGGAGTAGTTCAAAATATTATTTGTTAGTGTGGTATGCTGGTATTCAATGTTTGAGGCGGAACGAATTTGAAAGTGCTCAATTTACTCTGTATAATGCGAACTCGAAGGCAGAAGATGAGCCGAATACATCTGATCTGAACCGAATGCATCTGATCTGAGCCGAATGTATCTGGCCTGATGGGAATGCATCTGCAACCGAATAAATGGATGGACTTGATGTATCCCGCCCTCCGCGCC
This sequence comes from Mycena olivaceomarginata, assembly GCA_029378375.1. Lineage (NCBI taxonomy): Eukaryota > Fungi > Basidiomycota > Agaricomycetes > Agaricales > Mycenaceae > Mycena > Mycena olivaceomarginata. The sequence goes on along the minus strand of JARKIC010001130.1, from coordinate 6,359 downwards.
AACCCGCTCACCACCGCCGACTAGCCCACCTCGCCGCACCCACCCATGCCACACCACGCAGCCCCCACCTCGCCGCACCAAACCCACTGCGCCTGTCTACCCTGGTTGCCCCTGGACCACCCATACCCACACTTTTTACCTTACATTACTTACCAGCGCCTACCCTTGGGAGGCCTATACCACCAAATACCTTACGCCCGAGTCCGTTTAACTTACTCACAGGGCTCCATGCGACTCTTCTAGTTGCCACTGTCTGTCTCAGCCTAAAGTCGGCAGTCAGACATGTTTTCGAGGAACAGCCACTTTTCACGGTGAAACGGTGCACTTCTTATATGACTAGGAATAGCTAATTGATAGGTATTGCGAACAAACACCCAAAACAACCAACCACAACCAATCTACCTCCAAAGATCTAAGTGCTTCTCTTTGTGAGTTCGGGTCCGGGCCGTAGTATGCGACCAGCAGGTTTGAACAAACACAAGTTTGAGTTATAGGCTTCCAACAACACACTCTACAACGTACTAGCAATATGCAACCGCCAACAACAACACTGCTAGGAACCTAGGGATGGTTCGGGGGTGTGTTTATATGGGGTGGATACAAGATGGCTGGACCGCTAGGTCGAGAACACCAGGGCAGAGTATGTAGGTTTGTGAAAATCCTCGCTAAGGGCAGCCCCAAAGACTACTGAGGCTAACAACAAATGGACTTCAATCCTCAGACGGCAAGACTCTCCTTGACCGCTGACCTATTCCTTAACCAAGAACAGGAACCTTTCTGCTTTATCGGCACTAGTTCACTACAAGCGTCCAGCTAGCGACTGAACACACTACGACAGAGCTTCCGTCTATATCGGGGTGAAGGCGAAGTAACTGACAAGTTATAGCCAAACTAGAGGTGGGGGCACCTAGTCTGTCTTCTTCTTAGTGGGCTCAAGTCAACACACAATCCACCTAGCAAGTGATCCAACACACTACGACAGAGCTTCTGTCTTATCAGGGTGAAGGCAAAGTCACTAGCGCAAACTGCAGTTGGGTCTCGAAGAGAACACCCTTGTTTTATATGTAGAGGTCTAGGACCAACAACACGAAATCCTCAACTTAGTCACTCGATGTTTCCAGAGTCCACAGTTACTGATTCCAATATAAAGACTACTACAAGTGAAGTTCGGTATCAACCTCCACTAGCAGCCTGAGTCCACTAGCACCAGCTTCGTCCAAAGTCTGGGGCGTAATGTTCTTAGACCCTAGTCTGTCCTGCGCTCCCTTTTATACTACTAGGTGTGAGTTACATGTGAAAGCGAGCTGAATAATACAATAAGCAGTATTAGATGATAAGAAATACGGTCAGCCAATGAGACGACTGCCGTTTGGTTTTGGGGACTGGTTTGGTATACGCCAGGTCAGCCTCGCTGACCAGCTAGTGTTCAACCGGGGGTATATCAATGGATCCTTAGCCCTCCGTCTATGCCAAGTACCCCTTCTGGATCAACCGGCGATGTAGCCGGTGATCTAGGTCATCTCTACTCTGTCAGAGCGTCGATCTATTACATCTAGGCGATGCAGTGTTGCGACCGACATCAAATGGTCATAGCTCGTTGGTCAGAACGTCGATCCACCCTCCGAACATCGGTACAGGCTGTACGATCGTCCCTAGCTCCGTTCCAATAGCCTGCTTGCTATTCCCCTTCGCCCTAGCTGCCCAGATCGGGCACTAGCCGCGTGCTGCCTCATCTCGTATGTCGTGGTATGTCTTTGTCAAAGCCCTAGCCGGTCGCTAGTCGGGTTATTCCGCCTAACACCGTCTAGTCGCTTATCTAGAGATTAGATAGTACCACCGGTTACCGCGCCGAGCTTCCTAGCTCAAGGCATAGCTCCCTAGCTGTACTTCCATCGTAGATATCCGTCTGCTAGACCCTCGCTAGCTCCGTCCCAAGTCATCTCTGGACTACTAGAGTCTCCTAGGTCATGTCTCATGAAGGTATAGGCAGTGGTTTAATCCCTGGTTGTTTGTACACTCAGCTAGCAGCTAGTCGCGTCACACTAGTGCAGCCTTGTGCTACAGTCAGCAGTTAGGGCTCACTCTGACTCTCCTTTATATCACCTAACAAGTGGTCTGTGTACTAGCTGATATGCTAGTAACAACAGACCTTCTTCACACAACATTTTCACACCTTTTTACTCTATTCTTTCGCCCTTTTCGCACTCTACGGCCCAGGACTCAAACCAATAATTATTGCGAATTATTCATTCTACCATTACACGGTCCACCGACCCATTTCGAGAGCCTACGGCCTGGCTCTGATAGCTCTGCAACATCACCTATTACAGCAATTGGCAGTACCTAAGGCACAGATTGAAAAAGTTCTGTTTTGTGATGTTTTGGAAGAATCCCCAATATCTCAACAAGTTCTTCACCGATTCAGATGAAACCTAGATAAAAGTACTCAGCTAATTCATGCTGAATTAGTGATAGAAATAAATTTTCAAAAAATGATGTATATTCAGCAATATTGGTTTAATGGGCCATTTTGTGGATGAATGCAGTTTACAAGCATCTAGACACATCCAAATGATGTTGACCTTTGTTAGGTAAGGCTCTGATACATTCTGCAAGTTGTAATAGATTCAGATTTGCAAAGACCTCAGCAATGGATTCAGAATTCACAATATTTTCTGATTGCAGTGTATTGCTCATTGTCCTGATGTGTTTACAAGCATGATAGATTGAACTTTTGAGGGTTACGACTCTATTACAAGTTTCAAGATGTATCAAAGCTTTACCTGACAAAAATCCACATCATTTGGATGTGTCTAGATGCTTGTAAACTGCATTTATCCATAAAATGGCCCATTAAGCCAATGTTGCAGAATATACATCATTTTTGAAAAATGTCTTTCTATCACTAATTTGGCATGAATTAGCTGAGTATTCTATCTAGGTTTCATGTGAACTGGTGCAGAACTCGTTGAGATATCAGGAATTCTTCCAAAACATCACAAAACAGAACTTTTTCAATCCGTGCCTTAGGTACTGCCAATTGCTGTAATGCACTATAATAGCCTCTAATTTTGCCTGGTCACCTTCAAAGGACTTAGAATAGCATCCCTATATAGTTAGGTCATCCAAAACAGTTGAATTATGAGCCAGGGCAGAGTTGATGTAGGAAATTTCCTTTTTTGGCAAAGGGTGGGGTGACTCACTAATGGTGGGGCTGCCCACCATAGGAGTGGGGCAGCCCCCCAGTAAGAATAAGTGAGGTGGGGCTCCCCACCAGTATGGGGGCAGCCCACCGCAGTATACACAGTAGGTGGGGTGGCCCACTATAAGAAATGGGACAATGGGGCGGCCCACAGGAAAAGTGGGGTAGCCCAAAACAGTAGGTGGGGTGCCCCACCATAAGAAAAAAAGAAAGTAGGGGAGCCCACAAGAAAAGTGGAGTAGCCACAATTTAAAAGTGTATTGTAATCTGAGTAAGTGTTTTGCAATGTTCAACTGGGTGTAGGTGTGCAGAATAATAAGGGTGCAGGTACAGGCAGCTGAATTAAAGAGGTGTGGGTGCAGGCAGGCAGAATAAAAGGGGTGCAGGTGGCAGGTAAGCAGAATGGGTGCCGGTGGGCAGGTGTGCAGAATGGCACAGGTGGGAGGCGCGGAATGGGTGCAGGTGGCAGGAACGTGGAATGGGTGCAGGTGGCAGGCACATGGAATGGGTGTGGGTGGCAGGCACGTGGAATGGATGCAGGTAGGTGGGTGGCAGTGTGTAGAGCAGGTGTAAGTGTAGAGAATAAAAGGGGGAGTGAGGGGGTGGTTGGCAGGGTGCAGGTGCAAGCACAGCCAATAAAAGGGGGCACATAGGGGCATGCGGAATGGGTGCAGGTGTATACATGATTTCTGGCTAGAATAATAGCATCAAAAGGCAGCTTTTAGGATCACCATGGACAGTGCAAAATGGCCCACAAATGAGCCCAAAAAATGTTTTTCTGGCGGGACTGGTATCAGGGGTCCTACTCAAAAGTGGGGCAGTGGGGTACCCCACAAATTTTTCGGTTCCGCCTGCGGCGGGAGGGGCTCCCCACTTTAAAGAGTGTGGGGAGGCCCATATCCAGTTTTTGCAAAATGTGGGCTGCCCCACCCCAAATGTGGGCTGCCACACCAGGAGTGGGGCGCCCTATGAAATTAGGTACTGCTAGGGTCATTTAACTCTAGGAAAAGATTTGACCCTATGGGTACCCAAAAAGGGTAGCCTGAGGTGCCGCAGAAGGTATTTTTTGTGCTCGCCCCCCCATAATTATATTGAGCTGGACGGACCCCTTCTGCGGCATAAGATCCCCCGGTCACAATTCCGGAGAGCAGCGTCTAGCAGCGATGAGGCCCAACTTGGCAACTGAGACCATCATCGTGGGTGGCCAACCAGCGTAGAAGCCAAGCAGCGGAGCCCAGCACTACGACTATGTCTACTGTACCATTTAATTCAATTTGTACACCTTGTGACCTGTGACCAAAATTTACGAAATTCAGAATTCGTACTTTGTCTGAGGGAGCGTGACCGAATGTTTTTTTCGTAAATCAGCCGCAAAGTGTGCAGGATGCGACAGAGTTCATAAATCTGCTAACCGTATCGTAGAACTATTGTGGATGGTGTAAGATAGCTGCGACAATGTTGAGGGTCCCGGGGATCAATTTGCCGGCAGTACATAGCTAGGAGAGTTGTACTTCCATTGTTGCTTCACCTTCAGATTGGCCAGAAGGGAGGTGAGCAGATCGAGGAGGCGGAGGGGAAGTGGGAGCCGTGGGAGGACCATTTGCTCCTGCTGTCAGTTGCGGCACGCGCAGAGGCGAAAAAATTCAATTTTTGAGCCATTTTACGGCGATTTTGTGACTCGTTTTCAGAATTCGTACATAGCTGGGTGACCTGTGACCCGTACGAAAAATTTCGTAAATTTGAGGCCTGTGACCTGTGACATACGAATTGAATTAAATGGTACAGTACGTCTACGTCCAGCAAAAAATATAATTGTGAATCGATGAGGATGTTCATAGGCTTACATGGGGTTGCAACACCGTATCCCCGGGAAACTATTGAAGCAAGAATCCTGCCTGGTGGTGGCAAAAGGCATCTTATTCTGGCCAGCATGCCGTACGCCAATCATCGGCGATATACGGCCGCCGATACTCTGCCGACTTGATGGCTTTTTTCAACCATCTTTTGTAGGTCCGTGATCTGGCCAGCAAGATACCAGGTAGGTCAGGGTTCCAGTAGAGTTCCTGAAACAAAAGGGATTAAAATCCTCTGGCAATTATTCTGAAGACCAGAGAAAAGGCAAAGATATTTCTGGAGAGGAGCCCAAGGATATACGCGTGCAACATGCTTGGAGTGCTTGAAAGTTGTTCTCAGGCAGGTAACTGGGGCAGGAAATCAAGGGAATCTATTCGCTTTTGGCCGACCTCTTACCTGCTCTGGGTGAACGTCAAGCGGGACGGAGGAATACGTGGTTCTTGGTATGTGCTATTCCAGCTAATCTCCGGGATCGTGGACCATGATGCGTTCAGAAATGCCCCAAACGCAAGCCAGTTTCGGTGCGAGATCAGGTTGCCAGCTAGCTAGCCTGTATGGCGCCCCAAACATCCGGATTGAATTAGCTACACAGAACGAAATGGAGAGAGTCGAGTGAATGGACAGGATTACTGCCTACCGGTCATAATTAGTGGTACGAGTGCAATGCAATGATTACCGAGAGTGCAAATTTGCGACCATGAAAGAGGGAGCAAATTGTCGATTGTATTGGGCCCGGAAAAACGGGATTGGTTTAGTTGTCTGAATGGAACGAGACGGGAGCATTTAACCGACGGAACAATGAGCGCCACGACGCGGCTCGTAAACATGATGGTAACCCAATCGCTCATCCTTTCCACCATGCTGTAGTGTAAACCCAATCATGGGAGGTCTGAAACTTGTGAGAGTATGGGCTTTATTTAGAAGATCAGAGGGTTCATGCTGTAAATCCTGTAGGTACTATTCTTGAGCATCTCGCGCCGTTCGTCAGGGACCTGTGTCTCTCCGGGTCGCTCGAAACCGGGAGAGTAACTGACACGAACCCTAACCACAAAGCAATGGCTATGCATCATACGATATTGGTGTGTACAGAGGAGAGACCCTCATCGAGGCGCTGAGGATTTTTAGTAAATGGAGGCTGAAATTTAGCCGTGATCAAGTATCGTCGTAGTGGTACTCCTGATAAAAAGTTTGTAGTCACCCGACGCTTGGCGGAGCAGGCCTTGTCGATGGTACTAGGAGTCTGTAGAGACCTCATTGTGTCCACGGCTCCTCGATGCTCTGCCAGTTCTGTGTGATGGCGCAT